>DWDX01001860.1:0-16954 GCA_018245675.1 Agara michaeli | reverse complement strand
TTAACGGTTTTATTCCACGCATTTTTCTTACGGTTTTACTATCACATTTTTTTCAGTTCGGTCACGCAGCGAAATCCTTATCCCCTCCAAGCCTGCCGTAAGGAACTTCGTTCCAAAAGTAATTAAGGAGAATTTTCTGCAGTTGAATACAGCAATAACTGCCGAGTCCATTTTTGTTGCATAGCGTATTAGTTCGTCCCTCCATTAGAACCTCCGCTAAAGACGACGCTGTAGACGCGAGAGACGCTATACGACGTGAACAAATATTGGATAGAAGAAATAAAAAATAACAGATAGTCCACCTGTGTAACGGCCACTTGCCGCCGTATTTCGCTTTGTGCTTGTACTCGTGATACATAGTTTTCATATAAAAAGCTCCAAGTATTTAACGGCGGAATCGCAAAAGGCCCCAGCTCAACATAAAGCCGTCCTCATTAGAGCCTACTTAGCAACTTTCTTTCTTTCACCGACAAAAAGTAAACAGCGGCTCTTTTTAATTCCAATTTTGTGTCCTTTGAAATTACGAAGCAATCTCGTCTGTCTCTCTATCTACCTTCACGAACGGGATTACAAACGGCATGATTTTGACAAAATATAAATAATCACTGACTACTACAATAAGACGCAGATGTTATACACGTTAGTATTAGTCTTACTTTCTCTCTTTTTTTATGATTATTAATATTTCTTAATATTTCATCTAAGATTCATACTTAATAATCCTCTACTTTTTCTGCTCCATGCCCCAAACTGATTTACTTTAATAATTTGTAATGTAGTGGAAACTTTACTGATTAACAAGTTTTCAAAATGATGTATGTAATTCTTCTATAACCACTGTATTGTATGTTTCCCAAATAAATAAATAAATAAATCATGGAGTTTATTTAACTGCATGAAGAATACACGATATCAATACTGTTTTCAGTGGGTATGTAACGAGTAGCTGAATGAAGAACAAAAGTGAATCAATGTAAACTAAACATTAGGAACGGTAAAAAAATTAATTTGAAAACTAAACTGAACTTTAAAACACAAACAGAACCCTACTTATCATACGTAGGGCGCCGGGACGGTATATATTCGTACATCGCGTTTGTTACAATGCTATATACGTTTTTCACGCTTAGCTTGATATATTGAGGCAATTTTTCGAGGGAGGAGCCGGAACGACCCTCCAGGGAGGGTGTCGATGTAAGATCGGGCCCAGTCTTTATCTGACAGACATTGTTGACATTTTCTTGGCCTTAATACAGAGTTTATTTCGTTCCACGCTTGTACTGGCGTGTAGTTGTTACGTAATGTGAGACCCGCCACGCAATCACTACATAATAAGAATCAGCAAATAGAGCACGCCGTTTGTGAATCATTACTAAAGATATATCAAAATATTTGAGGTGACAAAATAATAACCCTGCACAGTTACACTCAAAAAAATGAATATAACAGCTGTTGTTACTATCGGTACGATGGTTTAAAGTGTTGAAGCCAAAAGTAAACTATAACTTTCAATTAAGTCCCGAAATTGAAATTTGTTATCATAAATGCACGAAAACATATTCCAATATTCCACAACAAATATCTTAAAGTGACACCTGATTCCCAATTTTGCTAGTGTAATTACAAGTAGTTGGACCCACGGTACACATTCAATGGTATACATTCGAGACGTATTGTGTTATTATACTCTCAGGTAGCATTAAAGTGTATGTTCGCCGAGGGAGGTAAAGGAGCTGATCATATTAAGTGCCCCTCGGCACAGCCGTCACGAGACGAGCGCCTGCCGGGCGACCTGCGGTTGTGTTGCTCATATTAATTCTGAAATGTATGCAGTCTGAAAACTAAGTTAACTTAAACAACAGATTAGAAGGTGGTTTTCGATTACAATCGTTAAATATAGTCGGAAGTCTTAAAGACTGATTAACGTCACCTGACAGACGGATAGACTACAAAGCTGTGCCATCATTCCGCCGCAGGGCAGCACGGGGCGGACGTGTCGGGCGTCCCGCCATTGCACGAGAGACCGGCACCCGACGATGTCCGTAAAAGTAGCGAACCAAACAAACTTATTAGGTTTATAATATCCCAACGGGCCCTACGCTCTCAAAATCAATATCCGCCGTCAGGCGCCACTTAACTCTAATTAGGTCCAAGTTCTGTGGATCGAACCGGTCGCCGCCATTGTTCTCGTCTTTCGCCGACTCGATTAAAAGGTGACCTCTTTATGAGGCCGGCCAACACGGCGACTAATTAACGAATTGCATATTGTGCCACCATACAAATATACTTTATTAATGAACAATGGGTATTTCCAGAGTGGCACGATTTGCAGTTTAGGATAGTGTGAGACCGTGTAGAGAAGGTGGAGGGATAATTATATATATTATGTGGAAAACATTACGAAGCGAGACTGATTAAATTAATTGAATGAAAATTATCCGTAGCGATGCCACGACCACCGTGTACGCGGCACCAGCGTCACGCCGAGGCCCGAGGGCCCCGTACGGCGATTTCACTAATGACGGATACAATTACATTCTTTTATTCGTATCGCATTTTTATAACTGTAGCTGTGTATTAGTATTATTTCCTAATTTCCCATTGATTTATTAAAATAAAGTTCTGCAGTGTCGAGGTCCGACGTTCTGACGCTGCACCGTTGCACCCTCGGTACCGACTAAATAAAAAGATTTAATATCGTGTATAACATCTTACGAAAACAGGCTGGACTAAAAGATAGAAAGAAGGATTGAAATCGTCCGGAAGAGCTACCGGTCCATGAAAGAGCTAATGAAGGGCAAACTTCCATTGGCTTTGAAACGTAAACTGTCGACTTGTATAGCCTACCGATTCTAACCTACGGGGCTCAGACGTGGTCGCTTACCGAGACACTAAAGTTCAAACTCAAGGCTGGCAAGCGAGCCATGAAGCAGAGCACACTTGGCGTGAGTTTATCGGATCGTATTCCAAACGCGATCCGATCTGTAGTGGTCATGGGCAGGTCATGTCACTCGGATGCATCCAGAGAGATGGGCAAAAGTGGCAAGACGGGCCTCGTAAGCATTGGCGAGACACCAGGCTATTTAAAAAAAACGTGTATTATTAATATAAGTGTACAATTGCTACCAGGGATCTACATAATGTCTGAAACGAACTTTACTAAGACGGTCAGTCTGAACGATGTTGCCATCATGGGGAGAATAAAAGATTTAAGGTTACCACCAAACCATAACCAACATCGACGTGGACCATTATCATTATCACTAATACTATTACATTGCTGTTACCGAATAATGTAGCGCAAGTGTTTTACTAACATTCAGTACTGAACGTAATGACGTTAATTCCCTAATTCTACTTACAGTCCTGTTGGAAATTAGACGTCTACACATGACAGCCATCACCGGTGACTGCATTCGGCTCATTTGTTTACTTCAAAGAAGCTCAATTCCTAATCGTCGACCTTAGATTTATATTAAGGATTCATATCGACGAAGTGATCACAGTTATTTTCATGTAAGTGTATATGTAGGTGCAAACAACATTCATAAACACTAGCCACGACAACCGACTACATACGCTGCCAATGTTCGCGGTAGGAAGTCACGTAGAGATACCAACACGTGTACATATATACGGAGGCTCTCGGCGACTGATTCAAAGTATACTATTTAATTGCTTAACAGGTGACATTGATTCCAAATCATGGAAACCGAATCCTACTTCGGTATTTGATATTTCTGCTATTAGAAAAAGTCTATCCATCATACCTATGATACGAATTCCACTAATGTGTAGCTAATAGTCATACAAATATGGTTATGATCCGTTTAATACATCATGAAATGAAATTAAAATGACATAATTTCCTTCATTCCCATTTATGATGTTTTGTCGTTCGTAGGAATCGTATCGTACAGGGCGAGGCCGCCACAGCAACTGCAATTTTTACACGGCTAATATAACATTCCGGCGGTTGCGGAATAGAATATTCCAGATATGCAAAGGTCCGGTTACACCGCGCTCGTAAAGCCACAAGGGCCTTGTCAAATTTATCGCGTGTCCAGTTTATATGCGTAACGACCGGAGCGACGCTGTCGACGAGACCTTTGCCTATATTGTCTTAATTTAATCAAAATTTATGATTACACCGAACAAAGTTATTCTCTAGTGAATATAACACAAACCTGTCCAAAATCATAGAGGTGTGTATGATTTGTATCTGAAATGCTTATAGCTCAAAGTCGATTATAGGTTTGCCCACAGCTGGGATACAAGCCCGCGCTCATCGGCAGCCCTCACATGGATGACTGCTCTGCTAGTAGCTATGGTTTTCGGACGTCGAAGGTTGTTAACGTACTATTATCCATGAGGCTCGACAAAGGGATTCAGTGTTTTAAATATTCCTCACTATATTAACTTTTAACTTGTACCTTGGTAAAGTACAGCTGCTTCTCTCCGCCGATCGGTGTACGGTTACGGGTCATGAGATACTAGCGGGATGGATTTATGTCCGTCTCGTGGTAAGTAAATAAACGCACTCCACAATATGCGAAATATAAGACATGTATACAAAATAGTTTGTTTCGAAAGCTTAATAAAGAATTTAAAGGTACATAATTACTGACGTATATCGAGCACTTCGAAAGACAATACGGCTCTGCATTCACTATCGCGTAATTATACATATGTAATTAGTTCTCGGGCGTACAAGACCATGCGCGGTTCATCAACGTCATCGGCCCGTGTCAGTTCTCTTTTGAACATAGTGCTCCGCGTGCCACAACCGGCTTCTACCTGCAACCTAGTTCGCGGGTTTCCTAAGCGCCGTGGTTGACGGGAGTGACGGATACATCGGCGCGGGCGGGGCGCGTGCTCTCCCGACGCTCACACGACGCGCAAACTAATGTCCGGCAACCGCGGCCGAGGGCCTCCACTGCGTCACTCTGATGTATGTCCCCGCGCTGCAATTTTCGTAAATCACCCTTTACAGCTGCTCCTTTATTTTCCCGCATATAATGCTATACGTTACGAAGATTTCAGATTAAAGGCATACATATTTTCATTTAACATTTCATATTCGTCATGAAACTAATGTGTTGTCATTGAAGCGATAAGAAACCATGACAGTTGTGTTCATGTCTGCTGTAACTCATTATGTTCACAGGTGATATTTTTGTGTAACCGCTTAGAACCGTATTGACCGCTTGGATTTCATATCTGTGCACGTAATAAATCTGTATCCGATTGGAAATCTGCAAATAAGAAATGTACATATATAGAAAGTAGTTTCAGAGACAAATAAAACGAAAGAAATAGTATCTACAAAAAATGTCTCTTTTGTCTACACATCTGAAAGTATCTAATCTAATCGAATCTATAGAATCTAAGGGTTTTATTGTTGTCTAAATTGTAAATATTAAAAAACACTCTGTGTGGTCGGGAACCAGCATCAAGAACTTAGTTTCTTACGCCTTTTTTTCAATTCGGAATGTAAATTGATATAAAGTGTTTATTGGCACTTTCCACGGATATAATACTTTAGCTGCGAACCCTCAGGGGCATAAAATCACAAATTCGTGCCTGAAAGAGTCCCATGATAAATATATTATATCCGCGTCTGTACAAATATCTTTGGAGTCTGACAAGAGAAGCGGCCAATTTATTATGGACATTTTGATTGTTGATATTTATAGATTTTACATCACGTAAGGAATCAGCGTCACGTTGCCTCCGTGCGATTTTCTTTTTCTCCATCTCTCCTCCTCTCTCTGCAACTCGTATATATCTATTCTATTTTCTATCATATTTTTAATGAAAACAATGGAAATCTATACTAATATTATAAAGAGGAAAGATTTGTGTGTGTGTGTATGTATGTACCTATGTAACGAATAGGCTCAAATACTACTCAACCGATTTCAAAAATGATTTCACCATTTGAATGCTACATTATCACTGATCAATGTAGCCTATATTAATTACAGGAAAAAAATAAGGATACTTACTAAAACGACCATAATGTAACCCAAAGTGGGAAAAAAATTGCCATAAAATGTCTTTCATCAAATGCGTTGCGAAACTATTGATGATAGAACAAAAACATTTTCTACAATATTAAAGAACATATCAATATCCACAAAAAATGTCCCAATAGCATATGTCTAACTATTGTAGTTATTTCACTATAACTACTTTTTAACATTATAAAAGTTGATAGAAATTCCGACCAAAATCTGACAAAGTTATCCGTAATTTTGCATTGATCCTTATCCCAAGAAATGATTTCCTAAGCAAAACTGTTTCAATACCTGTGAATTGATTTTTAGTTTATTCAAATTGGACATTCCGTTAATAAGATATTACGAAGTTAAAACGTTGAAGAATTAAAAAATTAACGTCCCCGCACCGCCCTGCCGCGCCGCCTGGTCTAGCACCGAGGAGTCGACACCGAACATCTAACAGACATGGTGTTACGGGAATTTTAGGGACCCGGCGGGACGGTACCTATGTAATTATGAATTAAATAAATTAACATTATCAGAATAAAATTCAATTTAATATCACATCGTCTTCAGAAATTTAATGAAATGCAATATAAAAAAAAAATTGAAGCGTATGACAGGCTATAGCAGTTTAATAGTAGTACTTAAACACACAAAGAGCACTCGCACTAATATCAATGTGACCGCGTCCTAACCTGTCCCACGTACTTAGTTCCAAATAAATTAATTCCCACATCGGCCCGCGCGGGTGTCGCTAGCAGCTGTGGATTTAATTAGAAATCCGTACATATCCGATTCAGTTCACGACTTTCACGAATAAACTTTATTGACTTACCGCTGACGACGGCACGCAGATACCCGCGGTGTCATACGATCCGGCACGTGCGGCGCCGCGGTGTAAGCGAACATTCCTTCTAGTTGTTCGAGGTCTGATACATTGATACTGGTTACAACATGTCGAAGGTGAGCTACTTTCACGAATTGTTGCTATGTGCGTTTGTTGCCCAAATATTGTAATATTTCACTACGTTTAATATCGTCATATACAATGTATAAATGTATAGTTTGTAATTATTTACGACGAGCTACAGCTTTATACTCTAATATTTCAATTCCAATTACCTTGAATCCATTTTTAATTAGATGTTTCAGTGTCAGATTCATACGTCGTAAGGTACCAATTTACTCATATAGTCTAGCGACCTGCGTTTACTAATTATTTAATGTACACTAAATCAAATGTAATTATTATCATAACACTTACCCGTTCTATGTGAGAGGTGGTTCATTATAAGTGACTGTCACGCATAATCAGATCTCAAAAAGGGTTATCTCTGTATAATACATATGATTGTAACATGGCCGTTTCGCCACCATAAGCGAATAAATAAATATACAGCAGCTGAGGCCTCGCCACATGATCGTGGGTTATCCGTCGGAGCACGGCGGTGCACAGCCGAGGAAAGCTCCAGTGTCTTTCATTGAGATAATGTTACTTTAATTAAAGAAAAAAATATGTGCTATTCACTGCTTTAAAGGGAGACATTTTGTTAAACGGACGTGACTTTATGATTTCAAAAGTACTTGCTTGAATTTGAAGCCCGGTTCCCAGAGAAAGAGATTCAGCTATAATCCATTCGATTACTGCTTGCCTATTATTGATATTTACTCTTAGAAAATCGGATGCTTATCTGTCGGCTGCAATAAACTCTGCGTCGCAATATGTGCAAAACATAAGATGCAACAAAGTAAAGTTAAAAAGCTACTCTCCTTCTAATCTGTACCGTTAAAAATAATCATTCATTTAAGAAAGACTTAAAAAGTAACTTATTATACACATATGTAATAGGTAACCAGGAGACGTACCGACACGTCTGCGCGAGCAGCTGCGCCACGAATAAATTAGGAATAGCTTATTAGTTACGAGAACGTCAGGCCGGCGAGGTCACCGTCGTCTCGGGATGAGACCGTGTCGTAAATATTGCAGTATTCCAAAATCAAATCTTCTGTACCCATTCTATTTACGTAGTTTAATGTTGAATTGTAACGACGCCGAGATTCTTCAGAGAAGTGTAAAGTTTTAAATTGACTTCTCAAGGATGCTAGATATAAAAGATGTATGAAGAGTTATATTATACTGTAATATAAAAGTGTACAAGGCTCTACAGAAGCTATGACGGCCTCTCGGCGACCGATGTCGGGAGCTATATTGTCGATGTGAAACTCGCGTGGGAACCATTAATATTTAACATAGAATACATATAAGCATCGAAAATACGGATTGGTCTAAATTTATTAGAAATTTCCAATTGTAAATGCAGTCATTGCGTTGAACGTGTATGAAGCCACGTTCCCGCTGTGTGACCTCGTGACTGCGCCGGTCAGTGCCGACAGACAGTAAACGATTTAGATGAATCATACTGCAATGCTAATGATTCAAACGCGCTGAAGACGTTTTAAAATCTAGTTTTAAAGAAAATAAAGATTGCGATGAATGATTTATTTTACAGTTTATTTTAAAATTACCTCCCGGTTACAATAGAATCTCAATAGATCTTCACAAGTACATACATACATGATCTAACACACATACGTTACAATAAATATAAGATAATGATAACAAACGCCGATTGGTAGCGAGGTCACGTATTGATTCGGCTGCAACGTTACGAAGGGTCTTTTACCTTTACGACCCTAGCATGTACGTACATGTGGTTGCGCGGCAGTACTTACGGGCACATCAAAACGGCCGAGGACCTTCCTGGCCTTCCTCGCCTCGGCTATCTGCGGGGCTCATAAACTGATAATGACGAAGCTCGGTGTTCGCCACAGATCGTGTGATATACAGACACGACGATACACGTATATTATTTACAACTGGTACATTGCTCTGTGTACATATTTAACTAGTTATACGATAAGTTGTCACTTACGATATAAAACTGAAGTAGAATAAATGGTGCCATTATTTTATTTTATATTAAACAAGCATAAACTATTCGGAGGCGGCCGGCGGCCACACGATGTTGAGTGGTCACTATTACTTACAGGCGTTTGCAACCCCGAACGCGCCGCCGTAGCGTTTTTCTTCTGTGACAAGCTTGCCATACGTCCACCGCAACGCATTGTAAAATTTTCTTCAATCGTATTCATACACGTTTACGTATGATTGCGCGTATACATGTAGACACATACTAGTACACGTCGGGCTACTTGTCTGCCGTAGTACTTCAAAGCACAGTATGTGGAAAGGTGAGCAGATGCGTACGAATCTTAATGGATACGGGGCTATCCTCGCAACCGGTCTGGCCTCCAGTATTGGCACTAAATGCGTAATGCATTCTACTCGATTATTATCTATGGTCTTGACGAGAGTACTACGCAGATATCTCTGCTCTTACCCGGAATTAGTTTTATTTTACGAGCCAAGCGTCCGCGTGCTACGTCTCAGGACTCGCAAGCGTTTTCCCAGGTAGTTTACTCACACGTTGTCGGTAGACTACACGAAACAAAGTCGGGTCATGTAACATGAAGGCGGGGCCACTGCTGCCTGCAGCCCGTTACGAATGCTTATGATTAATTAAAGGTTAATGTATGTGATAGACTTACATGAAACCGTGTATTAAATAATAATTCCATAGATTTGAACATTTAAGCTGTACCTCAAAGTCATAATAGTACCTAAATCATAAATGGTTTGTACGTATAATATTATTTTTAAAGTACATATTATTATTATAGCCATACACATATTTATCTATAATAAAGGCAACATTCTGATGTAACTTGTCATGTATAACTCTCCTGTAAATCTGTTATTTGCTTTATAATAAACATAAATCGCAATAAAACGAACTGAAATCCCCTACGCAATCATAGCGGTCGCGTAGCATTTCGTAGCGCGCCTTATCTCCGGGCGCGCTCGTAGCCACGGGCAAGTAGCAGAGTCAAAGGGTGCGTAGCAATATTGCGGCTACGATATCGTGTAAATCAGTAGGCTATAAAATAAATATATATTCTTTTTCATGGCACTTTTAAGCGAAGTTTGTGGATTCAGTTCTATTAGAAAACGAATTTATAGACCCTGCGTTTATTTATGTATTCTCATATATTTATTTACGTAGATAATAAGGTAGGGCCAAAACAATTCGGCGTAGACTGTAATAATCGCACGTTTACATGTAACATAATCCGAGCTGATGTTAACTTATCGTGAGATTAGTTAAAAATTAACAAAATGAACTTCATCGTACTCCTCGAAAGCCCGCCACCTCCGCTACGAGTGCGCCACCATCGGCACCGCCCAAACCTTCCCAGCTAAATTATATTTTTTAATAATGGCTTATAAGAACGCGTCAATAGTTATCGTTTCCCCAACAACGTCAGCGGCTCATCGGCCCCGCGCGGTCAGATCATAAGTTACTTTTAAACAAACTTCAATTAGCGCCGCTGACGTCAGTTCCGGTATGTAGCGCATTTGAAGTTAGCAGCTTTATTACAGGATGATAGCTAGATGATGGATAGATGATACTTATATTTAACTAGTGTTCACATGCCTGTTCGTCTCAAATTATTATACTTATTAAAACTAGATACTTTTAGATGTTTGTTTATTTTGTACCAAATAATAGTTACATAAAGCCTTTACGGCTGCATTAAAATAACTGTCATCATTAAATCAACCTGGGGTTACATCATATTTTTCACATCTACTAATGCCGGGGCCGCTGCCGACCAGGCCCGGTGTCTCAAGCGTCGTAAATATTGTAATCTGTTTGGCAATTACATATTTACGGCACTAGCGATGGAGACAATGGGCCCATGGTCTTCTGACACAAAGAAATTTGTGTCAGAAATGTCGACCAAACTCGTTATGACCTCTGGTGACCAAAGGGCTGGCGACTTTCGCGCAGAGACTCAGCCTCACTCTACAGCGCGGGAACGCCGCGAGTGTTTTGGTAACCATGCCTCACAAGGACATTTTAGAGGAAATATTTTATTTATAAATTTTAGTTTTTATTTTCTTATTTATATATCGATATGGTAAATAGCCATTTTAATTTTATTATAAATGTGTCATTAAGTTAACATAATCGGTAATCCAAATCAAATGAAGAACATCGCAGTGCAAATAAGTAACTTTTTTATGCCTACATTATTGTTATGCGTTTTTCCTTTGGCATACATTCAATCGAATCAAAGTACCTCATTTACTATACTAAACTTATGTTAAAAATGTTGTAATGGAGTTTTCGCATCAATAGCCCTCGAGGAAACTCAATCAACGTGAGACATTTCAAGTAAACAGTCAGGAAAAGAACATTAAGAGCTCTCGCTCTTGCTCTCGATGTAATTGGCTGTGTGTAATGCAAATGTCTCTCTCACTAATTAATATCACTAAAACGTGACCTTCCTTACACTTAACGTATGTACCTTATAATGAATAAAACTATTTGAATTTGAATCGAATTGACTCGAACACGTCAATACAATATTTGTGCAATAGTTGCAAAATTATTCTGAGAAGAAACGACGTCATGCGGTCAATTTTCTATATGTGAAAGTTAGTTTGTGTACTGTTGCTGACCGCCGCCATTGCACGTTGCAAGTCGGTGCCCCGCTGCCGAACGCGCAAAACGCCAGGCCGTATGAGTTGCAATCTCCTCGCTTCGTGCGAAGCCAATAAATCAAACGAGTCCTTCACCGAGTACTTCCATTGTTCCACGTTCGCGCGCGGAACATTACAATCGGAATTCAATACGCTAACTATTTGTGTTATTGTTGTGAAATTCAATACTGTTATCGCTTTTGGAACACATTGTTTATCGCGGAAACAATGCGCGCCTCGCCATCAACTTTCGCTAGCTATTATCTATTAATCTGTTTATAGCATTTGGTATTTTACCAAAATATGTTTACACATATATCTCCTTGAATGTATTCCAGTGAAAAATATCGAAATAATGTTAATATGTTCAAGTACCTATTTACGAAAAATGTATACTGACTTCGTTTCTTGAATCCATACTAATATTATAAACTCTGTCTGTCTGTTTGTGCCGTCATCACGGCCAAACCGCTGAACTGATTGTGATGAAATTTCATATATAGATACTTGAGGGTCTTGGAATGAACATAGGCTACTTTTTTTTCCCATTTTCTTTTTAGTTTTTCATTGTTTTACGAAAAGGTTGCCGAAAATGAGCTTAAAGGACGCTTACACGGCGTGCGCTGACTTAACTTTACGAGTAACATAAAAATAATGTTCTACAAAAATATTGTCCTCTTAATATTAAGTCATAGTAACCACTTTAATAAAATTAATTTAAATTTAAATTTACCGAGTTATTGTTACTAAGTTTTCTCCAATGTGGTATTAATCGTTATCAAAATAAATATAACAGTCACCTTTAGCATTTCATCTAGATTGAAATTGTCCTTTACAATACATCATTATAATAAATACTTTAGGAGATATCATCGATTCAAAATTACCCGCAACGAAAAATCACGTATAGAATGGTAAGCACGCGGGGAAGCGGCTGCGAGGTGCTCGCGTGAGGGATGTGACTTGGAGTGGAAACAATCTAATACTGAATAATCCATTTAATAGCATGTTTCTATTTCTTATGGTTAATTATCAATCTTAGCATCTTCTACTTTTTATTCTAGAATTTATTTACGTCATTATTGACGCTGGAAAAACTTTGTGAGAGATTGTTTTCTAGGCAAGCGAAGCCGCGGGCAAAGCTAGTTACTAACTGAATTGACAATTTCATTATAGTCCTATTAGTGGTTACGACCACTTTTGACTGCTGCCCGCTCGTTTGCTTCTCACTTATATGTAGCATAAAACGATTATTTTGTAAGTGTGGCAATATTGGAATGGTATCTGTGGTGGTATAAATTGAATACCTGCGTTTGGTACCGAATTCGATACAACATATTATTGGCACTAGGTAATATAAAATATTGGTATTCACCGAGGTTTCTATAATTTAATGGATTATGAGGCTGACCGTTATATTTTAGAGTAGGGGAGTGCGGGCCTGCATTCTTAATAAAATGCAGGCGCGGTATGCATATAAATATTCTGGAAATGAATTAAATTTTTCATACAGCCACGTTTGAAAACGTAGCTGCCTCGGATTGTGGGCGTGGATAACTGGCTTTGCATACTTCACCAGAATTCTTAATTTCTGCATGATTAGGTATACGAAGATGAAGGAAATGCATAATATTCTACGTAGATTTTTTGGGTATATTTTTATGTAGAGAAATAAACAATGTAAAACGAGTCAAAAGTGGCTTTCGCTGTCTATGAACATATGCAATTGAAGATGAACAAGACCATAAAAATATGACTAGTAGTGCAAGACGGTGTTAGTTATGAACCCAACATATACCCAACGATTTCAAAATATTTCCAAATTTATAATTATAGTAGTACGATCAATATGAGCCAGCCAAGGAACGGCCATGATGATGTTCACTACGAGAGGCCTATGCCCAACAGTTCACCAGTACAAGCTGATGACGACGACGTTGATGACGATGATGGTGATAATTATAATATTATATACAATTGAGTGTATTATAGAGATTAAATTTAAATTCTTTATCCAAACTAATGTGTGCTTAAAAGTTTTTTCACTAAACAGACTTACACATCTTAAAATTACAATATCATTCGTTATCCACTAAATCTATAAATTCGAAATTTAAAACTTGATCCTTGCCCCAGATAAAGACAAGCTATATCTCAATAAAGATGAACAGCGAATTGATAGAAATCGAAGCTATAAGTACAATCATTACGACACAGAAGATGTTCTACTCGTTCTCTTATAAAGCAAACGTCGCCATGAAATATGCATTAAATATTGACACAGTCCCCCGGGACCCCTTGAAGTTGACTGAACCGAACAGATTTGCAATTCGCCGAACGTCCTTTAAGAAAAAAGCCAAAAAGATCGGGAAAACGGAAATCGGAATCGAAATGAACCTCTAAATACTGACCCGTATTTAAATGAGAGGTTCTATTAGTAGTGACTGTCGTACCCAATACCTTTTACGCTGAAACTAAAAATTACATAATCAAAAAAACAGCTATGACAATCTAAGACATTCTCTTCCTTCTTCTTCCATCCGTCGAAATCTTGTCTCATTTGATACTACCAATGTATTTGCAAGGATTGCTAGCAATCAGATTGCTGTGTTCGAATGTTCAAATATCCACCGCATTCACCAGATCGAAATTCAGCATTTCAACAAGAAGTACAGACACATGAAGGGCATCACGAAAATTAAATATTAAATCTTTTAATCCAATTTCGTTTCTGCAATCGTAAAACTCTTTTCGAAATCAAACATTAAAATTCGGTCGCAAAAGTCTAATTTAAGAAATGTAACCTGCTGTTTATAAATCCCGTGACACCTGATATGCGAGAGCAGATCGTTCGCGGCTTCAATGGTGGTTACATTAAAGAACGGCTCGGTCGACTGTAACATTCCCGCAGGCATTCCAATACTGTTCTCTGTTAGGCTGGATGACGGAGATATAAAGTGCTCTGGATATGCTTGTTGGAGTACAATAAGAGCTTTCTCTACTTTCTGTTGTAGATTGGTACCACATAGTGGAGTAAAAATCTAAATCGTACAAGTTAAAGCAGCAAATATTGTCCACATTCCAGTCATCACCTTTCTTCGTAAAGCATTGACTAACACCATATTTTTCTACTGCACAATTACGATCAGTGATTGTTTCCTCCATAGGTATGCCGTTAAATTTAGGAATGTCTGCTCCTCGAAACCTGGTCTATACCTAGGTTTATAATCCTTTTATATAAATTAAAACTGAAATTTCTTATCACACTTAGTTTCTTTGCATCTTCGTATGAAGCATTTCCGTTATTAAACGCATCAAGTCACAACGAGACATCTCGATAAGGCGCACTTACGATTTCGACGACAAATAGTGCTTTATAATGTTTGTATCGAATTTCAAGTTATGAGCTAAGTATTTACTGTATTTCGAGCAAAGATCATCCAGATTCCATATTTTATTGCATAAAACAGGATAGTTCGATATATATATGTATACAAAGTCGCAGGCGTCCTCACTTCGAATTATACATAGTTAAATTGTGTATGCACTTTAATTTACTCAGTGTAATGCAATTAATAAGAATACATTGACAAAATTGAAATCAGTTCATAGGTACTTGTTCGAATAAATTACGCTGGGACTTCAGAAAGAAATTAATTTATTTCGGTTAAATACATTTTCACGTAAAGCTCTCTCACTGTTAAACTGTTAAGCAAATAAATTATTGTTTTCATTGAGCAGTTTAATTAAAATATATATAATGGAAGTACTTCAATCGTCACTGGTAATATTGGCATATGTCTTATGTTACGATTAAAGTGATGTTTTTGTCCTGTTGCTATCAAAAGCGGATGAGGCTACGAATATCGAGTAACTACTCAATAGTTGCACAGAAATGTTGTGCTAATTGTCAATACAGATAATTATACTATACTATACTATACTTGTATGAAATCGCTTGCTTCTAGCTCGTCTTTTAGTAAGCGTATACCCCAAAACAACAGAAATCACCGTTACTGCTGTTATTGCCACCCGTACTAATGGCTTTTGGCATTTACAGAACGCAGTGTTTATAGTTTGAGTTGCGTGCTCGAATTTATGGTTTCAGCAGTTAGTGAGCCTCTCGAGAACATGGCTGCGAGCTAATTAAAAATCATTGGACTGAATTTCACCCACCGTTAGCTCTTATCGCAAATCGTTCATATTGCCCGTAAAAAGAACGTCAAAAAAATTAATGAGAATTTCAAGAGTGTCGAACATTTTATACAGTCAGGTCAATTCCGATTCCGTTTACGGCGTACTATGACTTGTATTATTTAGTCCCTTAATCCAGTAGCTCAAAGAACGCGATTATAACGTACAACCCAGATAAGGAGGGTCAAAAAGAGTGGCGGATTAAAAGCTATTGGCTCAATGCCCATCCAATTTTCTTTGTTGACGTCTCGTGGGAACTACACCGAGATTATCCTAACAAAGCAAAGACGCCGGGGCGAAGTTCGCACGCCCTTAGAAACAATATAATCGTCCGCCAGATCTAGCTGAGAAACAATTGCACAACTTTCTCTTTTTATCACATTACCCTTATCTTACACAGTTATAATTAACAAGGCCAGTAACTTTCGGCCCCAAACAATCGAGAAACTTCCACTTTGGCCACAACCACTGATTCCATCTACAACGTAATTAATATCACGCTTCTACGAAACACAAGTTAATTGAGTTGTTCATGTAGAACTTCGTAATTATATTTAGAAAACATATAGACAACAGGAACACATTAAGTATCCAACATAATATATTTTAATGGACCTTTTTCTTACGGCAGACAAGTTACAATTATGTATGTATTATCTTGCGTCGCTCTAAGACTGGCAATGTATAGCCATAAACAAGGATATTGTTGATTAAATAAAAGATAGTTTTGCCTAACATCGATTGATAATAGAATAATGTTATGCCTTAAGTAACAATAATGAATCTACATACTTAATTTAGGAAAAAGTCCATTAAACTTCTTATGGCGACTATCTTATTTAATTTTGATCTCCCAATTCTCAGTGTGTTAGCATTAAAATTGTGGCTCTAAATTACGAGTACTCTCAACATACCCTCTTAAATATATTTAGGTTCTTGCTCGCTTCTCTTACTAGTAATAGGTGCATCTGTATCAGTTCAAATTTGTTATTTAACAGAAATTCTGTATCTACCATTATGATAATAGGATTTTTTTATATGGTGAGATTCAATGTAGTGAAAAAGTCTAGCAAAGACAAAGACAAAGACGTTTATTTGCACAAATATGGGTACATATAAAGATGTTACAAGTCTACTAGTTCAAGCC
>DWDX01001859.1:0-16956 GCA_018245675.1 Agara michaeli | reverse complement strand
GGCGCGGGGCCGGCGCCGGGGGCGGGGGCGGGGCCATGCACGAACATCTCTCGCAGCCGTCCTCGGTCGGGTTCCTCTCCATCTTGTATTCGCAGCGGAGGCTCGCGCATTCCACGTTGTAGCTCTCGCACGGCGTCACCTCGTTATCGGCTGTGAACACGATTTATGTCGTATGTCCCGCTTTTCGTGGAACCATTGAAAACTTTATTTCCAGTAGGAAATATCCAGGACCAGGGAATATTCCCGGATCGTTCCATTATGATCTCAAACTTTAAACACCAATTTGTCCACAAATGGCGTCACGCGGTCTGAAGGTGATTTTTTCCGATTACGCGCCATTTTTAACCGAATATCAACATCATACTATCATTTATACAGATTCTATATGAAAATATTATTCTATATGAGTAGGTATATATCTAACGCGATCAGCTATACACTTTCTCAAGTATTGTTCGAACGTCTGCTGTTGCCTGGAACCACTAGTCTCCTCACATTGTCCGACACACAGCTATAATATATCAATCCACAATCGTCAGCACACATGCCTATATACAACGGGCGATCGGTTTGTGCGGAAAAAAAGTCACAAATTCCGCATCAATCACCATCTTCATAAGAAATAACATCAACATTTATATTTAGAATTACAGTGCACAGTGCAGGAAGATAAGAAAGAATAGAAGGCAGGTGTGTAAGCAGTGCGGGTGGTGCAGAAACATTGAAATTGTTCTCATGCCGGGTTTACTTACTCTGTGACTCTGTGTAGTGTACGATCGTAAGGAATCTCAACATAAAATACAACACAAATCGCACGAACTGACGACATAAGCGCTTGACATTGACTGGACTAATTTAAGCTGAGCCTCGAAAGCAAAAAAAATATGTATTTCACCAATTTCTGTTATGTACTCGCTGAAGACGGTAACAGCTGTAGCTGTATTGTAACAGTGCAGGCGGATCAGTATTCAATCTTTTGATTATTTAATTCCACATTTTAACGTTGTCAATAAGCGAATGCTAATACAAAAATATTAACATTAACTAACTACATTAAAATTCTTGGGAAGATTTTTAAAAAATTGATTTGCCTTGTTATACTATTACGTTATGTTCATTATAGTTTGCACGTCATACCAAATTCTTTATAGAATAAGTACCAATACATTACACACGCATATTTACCATTTCAACATTTGGGACAAAATGTTATCCATATTGTCACATTATATGTAGTTTTTAAAATAGACCAGAAGAGGGCCGCAGATCGGTGAGCCACACTTTCATGAAAATGGAAGATACGTTTTAAGTTGTCGAGGCTAAGCCCAAATGAGTCGAGAGCCACAGAATGCGAGCGGCAATGGGCGCAGTACCCGGTCGGCAGCGCGCGACGCAGTCGTCGTACGAGTAGAAGTGGTTGTCGTTCCCGCCGCAGCCGAGGAACACGAAGGCGCGGCAGTCGGCGGCCGCGGCGTCGTAGTGCCAGCGCCGCGCCGGCGTGCCGCACCGCGCGCTGCCGCTGTCCACCTCCTGCAGGCACCTCGCGTCTGTCCGCGCGGCCCGCGACGCTTTAATCGCATCTCACCACCTCATTCCTCCCCCTCCCCCCGGTTCCCGCGCGCCCGCATTCTCTTTGCGCTTCGTGCGCGTGCGTCCATATTTTGGGGTGTAATAGTACAAGTCGGAGACGATTATACTTGTGTTACCGTTTCATTCCAGTGTAGCACTAACTATCTTAGTAGTGTTAATATTAATTTGGTAAAGCCCGATCCCAATAAGTGGTGTAAGAGGTTTAATGATGAACAAAGAATTTAAGGTAAAGAAAAGTAAAGAAGTAAAACTAAATACGTCTAATATACGTATAATTTGAAAATGGAAGAAAAAAGCACCAAAATACAACCTCGAAACAAAGAAAGAACCGACTGCAATTATTAGTTACTATGATAAAAATAGTGCTGCAATTTCAAATCACCTGGGAATTGTAAATATTGCAATATTTTACGATTCTTGCTTTATTTTGAGGCTGAGAACACCGGAAAGGCTCACCTGGTCCCGTGCCTCCGCAGACCTCCTGGCACTCATCCTCGGTGGAGAACCTGTTGGGTCCGCCGAAGCAGCCGCTGTACGCGAAGGGCACGCAGCGGCCTGTGCTGGCGTCCCAGTATACCTTGGGCACCGAGAACGCGCACGGGCCTGGGTTGAGTTTGGCGCGACACACGTCTGTTCAGAACGATACCCGTTATTAAAGGTACTCTGTATGTACAATTTATACCAAAACACTTTATTTTAAATATCACATGCGACATATCTTCAAGCATCGAAACTGCCCTAAACAGATAAAAATGGATCTAAATTGCACCATAATAGGTAAATATTGACCTAAGCTACACTACACGGGAAGCTATTTAGCGAGGAATCAGATATGTGGCTACTTATAGGATTAATATGGCTTCTTTGTGTATCCGATTGTTACAAATACGCACCAATGCCTCTGAAAGCGCCGCAGCGTCGCTCGCACTCCTCTTCGCTCCTGTAACTGTTGGCGAACCCGCAGGCTCCAAAGTCTCCTGTCACGCAGGCGCCGGTCCGCGTGTCGTAGTAGTACGTGGTGATGTTTTCGCCGCAAGGGCTGAGGGTGAGGGGCGTGCGGCACTCCTCACCGCCCACCTTGGTATATATAAATAAATTATGTCATAACACCGGTCTTATCTCCTTAACGAGAAGGCTTCAAGGCCGTCATAGTACATCGATGGTCAAGTGCAAATGGGCAGACTTCTCATACCTCAGCGAAAATATTACAGGGGATACTTAAATTTAAATTTATAAAACCCTCGAATATTTGAACTCAGACTTTGGAGACCGGGAGTTGTGGGACACGGAAATTCTGAGTACTAGAACAGCAAAAAAAATGTAAGTTGAGTAAAAATATTTACGTGTACCGGTGTCGGTAAAGCCGTCGTGGTGCTGGCAACGGTGGTCGCTGGCGCTAGGGTGGTGTCGCGCCTCCTGCAGCGATCTAAGCAGGCCCCTTGAGATTCAAACCTGGTAAGGGTATGGGAAATTGATTCTCGTATTTTGTATTGCTAAGATAAGTCACACCAGACGACACGGGCCAAGTTTCGGACGGACACTAGTGTTTTATATGTATAAAACAAGGCAAGCGAGCTTCATCTTATACTACACCTCACTTACCATTAAATGAGCTGGCAGTCAAACGCAAGCCTATTACGCAATAAAAATAATTGAAAAAAACGAGCGTGTGACGCACATGTTGTCGTTCCCGCCGCAGCCGCTGTACACGAACTGGTTGCAGGCGTCCCGCTGCTCGTCGTAGTACCACATCACGTTGTAGCCCAAGCAGTTGCCGGGCTCCGGCGGCTGCTGGCACAGCTCTGCGCGCGACAAATGAGAGTTTATTTATGTTGCCGAAGTGCGGATTCAATGAGCCATGCCGTTTTGTAATCAACCCAGGTGGAACTATTACTTGTTATTGCAAACAATTACACGAATTCAAAACTGTCTTATTGTTATTGAGTGATTACTTCCAGACAAACTTTGGGAGGAAGACATAATATAATATTGACTAAAGGTAGGGTGCATTGTTTCGACATTCCGAACAGTATGTAAAAGGATGAAATTCGCCAAAAGCACTGTTTAAGATACCCTACGATAATTTGAAAACAACGTACGCAATTACAAAAAGAAACATATATTTATTAGCTAATGTATATAAATTTGCTTATGAACGTAATGGAACGTCCTTGTACGGTTGTACGGGCATGAGTTAGGAAAGGTGTTTTGTCGTGTCGCACCGATGTCGGGCTTGCACACTTGCTCGCACTCCCGCACGCTGGAGAAGCGGTTGGGGCCGCCCTGGCAGCCGCCGTACACGAACGTCTCGCAGCGGCCCGACGTGCCGTTGTAGAATACCTTGGGCTGGATCTCCTGGCACGGGCCCGCGTCCAACGGGTACCGGCATACGTCTGGAACGTTTACGTCCGTTGTTACATTGCAGCCCGATTTTGAAAGAGGAAAGAATGAAAATCCATTTATTCGGAAACAAAACATACGAACCAGGAAATAAATATTAATATCAACAGAAACAATAAAACATACTACACAATATATGACAGATAATAAAGCAGAAAATAAAAGAAACACAAGCGTAAGTGAAAGGTTTAAAGCAACGGAGAATTAGCTCGTATGCTGTAACAATTATTCACTAATTCCAAGTTCTCATTATATTCATCTTTTCTTCATTCTTATTCTTATTATGTATATTTCCACTTTATTGTATACGTTCCACTGGAATTTCCAGACTGAATATTTGAGGATCGCTTAAAAGAGCTTTATCGTATATTCACCGAGATCCCTGAAGACTCCACAAGCTCGTTCGCAAGCCTCTTGCGAGCTGTAGGTGCCGATCCTCCTGCACGTGTTCCCTGAGGCCGCATTGTCGTATGACACACACTGGCGTTGATACGGATCCAAGTACCACACCTGTCCTGCCTCCACGCACTCTTCCAGCGTTGGCGACACCTGACATCCTGATTGGATGCTGAACGACTGAAAATGTAATGTATGACGTTAGGAACGATTCTTTTACAGAGTTAATTCTAACATTACTGTTATGGGTACAGTAAACAACAGCATATGCATTATAGACAATTCTTATCCTCTGTAATCGAAAAGCAATTGTAAAAGTTAGTGTAGAAAATTATATATCGTTTGATTTATCATAAAAGTTTGGAGCACTGTAAGAAGTAGCAATTCATTGACAAACTAATAAGTCGCGATACTGAAAAGATTAGGGCACAGTGATAATAACAGACTGAAACAATGTCATGAAACTTGTTTTGTTCAATACGAAATAGATTAACGAATGACGTTTTAAATGGAATCGTAAGATCATAAACGTTGTCTGTACAGCCTGTGAGCAGAATGACAAAGAGAAAGAGTAAACTCGGACGAATGAAGAATTGTATTCTGTCTTGATACAATGAAAAATTTTACCGGTGCGGCCGTAGATGTCGTGACTGCGGTGGTCGATGTAGTTGTCGTCGGCGTGGTGGTGGTCGTCGTGGTCGTCGTGGTGGTGGTCGGTGTGGTAATGATCTGGGTCGTGGTGCTGGCCGGTGTGAAGGGAGTCAGGTGAACCAACTGTTGCCTACATCGATTTTCGCAATCTTCTAACGAATTGAAACTGAAGATAAAAAGACGGATTAAGAAAATGGTTGATTGGACACAAAATAAAATTCGGAAAAGGGAACACAAAAATACATGTGACTTTATAGATCAAGGTTATATTTTGGAAGGTTATATACGGTCAATTGTACCGATTGTCATTGCCATCGCAGCCGCCGTAGTAGAACTGCCGGCAGCTGTCGGTGGCGGCGTCGTAGAACCATTGAACCACCCAATTGTCACAAGATCCGGCTAATTGCGGCAATTGGCACACGTCTGGAAAAGGAAAACTTTGTCATTTGCGTCGTGACGTGCTTGAATGCATAATATGAGGCAATATCTATTGAATATATTGAATATTTGCTAGTTTTTTAAAGAGCCAAAATAGGTTTAATAGTCTTTTGAATGAAAATGTACATTATTATGTAAGGCATAAGTTAAATAAAATATTCGACAACTTTATTTAGGATAGTTTAGATAAAATATAAGTTCAAAGGCGTTCAGTGAAAGTAGTGTGTTAAGGCTACGAACGGCCTGAATAACCAACTGAAGAGGACCGGTCCGCCCCCCGCGCTCCCCTCGGCTACCAGCTAGGGCCTGGTAAAGCGCTTATAAAACATTATAATACATTTGAATTATATACTTATGATCACCTTGAACTGAAGAGCAGTAGTATTGACATGACGCCTTATCGAGGAAGTTGTTCCTGTTGCCTCCGCAGCCGCCAAATTCGAATGGACGGCAACCGCCCCGGGTCGCGTCGTACGCCCAGCGCGTCAACAAATCAGTACACGGACCTCGATCGCTCTCCAGGAAACAGAAATCTAAAAACGGTCGGACGGTGCAGATTTATTTAGAGATTCCAAACTATTCAAACGACGCTGCATCCGATGCTATTTTAACGTTTGTTGATTTTAACGAATTAGGTTGGCCAAATTGTGCTTAGGATGTTACATATTCTGCTAAATTACGACATCTTATTATAATAAATATCCAACATTGATTAGATTGCAACTGCGCACAGATAATTAATTATATTATTTAAAAAAATAGCTGGTTTTGAAATGTGAAAGATAAAATTGAGCAGAACGCACGTTGATCGAAAAGTGAAACAGGATAATATATTTTAATCTCGAAAAGGACCAACAAAAATGCTCGTACCTGGTGCAACAAGTGTGGGGGGCGTCTGGACAGTGGCCGGCGTGGTGGTAGTGGGCGGCTGCTCCGTGCAGCTGCTCTTGCACTGCTCCTCGGAGACAAAGTTGTTTTCGTTGCCGCCGCACCCGCCGTAGTAGAATTGACGGCATCTGTAATATGTATCATTCTAATTGACGAAACCACGTAATCGAAATACCAGGTGCTTCTGATATTGACACCAAAACGAATTACCTGCATATCTTAAATAATGGTTCTTTCTCCTTTTGTGTTTTGATCTGAAATATATTCTGTATGTTCTATTTGTCTGCAATCGCTCACCTGTTGTCGTTGGTGTCGAAGTACCACCTCAGCGTGTACTCGGCGCAGTCGCCCGTCTGCGCCGGCAGCGCGCACGTCTCTTGCACTGGACATTAACAGATAGTTAACTACACAGTACGTTTCTTCCTTAAATATTTTATTATCTTCTATTAACCGCTGGAGCTAATTCAATGCGAGGAACTCAGAAGCGTAAATTATGGTTAGTATTACTTATTAACACATTAAATGCATTCCACATTCCCCAACCGTATACATGACATGGTACAGTATAAGTAAAAGAAGAAACTTCCCGTTAACCAATTCAACAATCACAAGCACGAATCACACCACACTGATACCGTATCCCAAAATACTCAGCATACTCACTGTAATATATGTATAGTGTCTTAACCTTTGGAAGTTGTCTTCAGATATAGTATTTTGCGTCTGAGCAACTAATTTTTTTCATCTGAGTAACTAAGTTCTTCCGTCTGAGCAACTAAATTTTTTCGTCTGAGTAACTAAGTTCTTCCGTCTGAGTAACTAAATTCCTTTCCCGACAAAAAGTCTTTTGAAAGTCATTCCATAATTCCTACTGACTTCAAGTGAATATTCCCCTCCTCACTAGAATTGTAACTTTACATGTTTTTAACGGAAAACGGCTTTGGAAGCTACCTGTAGGGGAGTTCATTATGGTTTAACTTACCATAAGCTTTGGGGCAGGTCTCCGCGCAAGCGGCCTCGGAATCGAACCTGTTATCGTTGCCACCGCAGCCGGTGTAGTAGAACGGCAGACAGCGGTTTTCGACCACACTGAAGGACCACAACGCCAGCTTGTCCGTGCAGTTACCGGTCTCTTGCGGTAGCGAGCATTCCGCTGTTTGTTAGTCACAGTGTTACAACTACTGAATACAATATGTATAATGTCACACGGTTCCGAGGCAAATGAAATGATGATGTCACTTATTATTGACGCTTTATCGCTAACAATTCGAATATATCGTCTCGGGACCAGTTAAGACATCGGTTTTAAGTTCATGCAGAATTATGAAAATTGAAAGTTAATGAGTTATCTCTAATCAATAAGATAAACGAGAATAGAAAACTAAGATATCCAATCCAAGTTAGTATAGTATCTATTTGTTATTTTAATTATAAGTAAAACAGTTTCATTTCAAAAACAAACAAACCAATAAATAAACTCCAAAACCAAGATATGTTTCGTAACTAAAAACGCACACAAACAAATCGACAGCACTATTAAATTTCATGAGCATGCATTCATTATCGAAAACTTCGAAGGTTTCAATAGGAGAACTTAATGGGAAACCTTCAACGCGGTCGTTCACCTTTTTGTACGCCCGGCGGGTTGCAACGCTGCATGCACGCCGCTTGGGAACTGAACCTGTTGGGGTTCCCCTCGCAGCCGCCCCACATGAACTGTTCGCACACCCCCGACTCCCTGTTGTAGCCCCAGCGGCCGAAGTTGCCGGCGCACGGACCGCGCTCGATCGGAAGGGAACATTGATCTATGATACGAAAAATCTTCTAATGGTACCAAGGCGATCATAAATTGTTCAATTGGTATATAAAATCATTTTTTCTGTAGAATTTGTTCAGTTTTTCTCACTTTACAAAGAAGTATGGGAACTTAACATTGTTGATTTAATCGTTTCTCTAGTAATGTAGTTTAGTAGTGACTAAATAAAGTATCCAATTATAAATCGAATGAGAACATTAGTTTTCTTCCAAAACGACATTACGTTTTTACCTTCAGTCTTCTCCGGTTCGCATTGCTTCTGACACAGCTCTCGGCTCTCGAAATTATTCGCATTGCCGAGACATCCACCGTACTCGAACTGCAAGCACTGCTCCCGAGTCGAGTCGTAATACCAGCGCACGTGGCGGTAAGTGCAAACGCCGCGCACCTTCGGCAATTTGCAGGTGTCTGATGAAATAAATGTTGCCTATAGCAATTCTATAGCTATGTATGTATATAAACGTTGAGCGCGAATCGCACCATATAAAATCGGTTAATAGATCAGACCACATATTGTCTAGGTCTAAATAATAATAAAATAATAAAAATATAGTGTCACAAATAAACTATGATTTTTCATAATATTAGTGTCAGCACTCTAAGATCAAAGGAAAAGGAATTCGACATACAGCAGTAAAGAATGGATAGCCATGATCATACCCTTAGGAGAGGGGTGCTCGCAGACATCTTCGCACTCCTCCTTGCTGCCGAACCTGTTGCCGTTGCCCTCGCAGCCGCCGTACCAGAACCGCGAGCAGCCGCCGTAGGTCATGTCGTAGAACCAATGCACCGTGAAGTTGTGGCAAGTTCCTCGGTCCGTTGCTAGCGAGCAAGCCGCTGCGAATAAAGATGATTGAAAACAGAAATCCTGCAATACTAAGTGACTAGTAAATGAATGTAAGCAATAGCAGTCACATCGCTGGTAGGCCACGACAAGATTTTATGACAGTTTTAAAATGTCTGCTCATTACCAAAGTTATTTGCAGTTCTAATTGCGATGATATTTGTCGAAAAGAACATTAAACATGAATCTAAGGGTTACGTACCCTGTTTATTCTCTGGCACATCTGTACAATTGAGGAATTTCTCTCCCTTTGCTTCGGTGACTCCATCAGGGCAACAACCGAATTTGCTGCTAGAGCAATCGCAGCCGAGCTTATTGGGTCCCTTAGCGGCAGTTTTGTCGTCGCCGCAACATCCATATTCTGTTTGCTGGCAATGGCAGCCCTGAAGACTAGGCCCTTTAGCAAATGTGTAACCGTCGGGGCAGCATCCAAACTGGTACGTGTTACAATCGCAACCCTTAAAGTTTAGACCTTTGGCTTCAGTATGCCTAAGAACAAATGTTTGAAATAAATTTTAATTGGTATTTTTCTTGCCGTTGTTGAAAAAATTCAGTACACTAAAATGAATTTGGAATTCTTGTTTTGGTTTATTCATTTCTTTACTACTTTAATTTCTTAATTGTCATCATTTTCCTCTTTTGCCTTTATGTTATTTCTTATTTTTTCGGTTCGCCGTTAGCGGTTTTAATTATAAATCTCACCTGTCCGGGCAGCATCCGAATTCCGTGTACTTGCAGCCACATCCGCCGTTGTTAGGTCCGCGTGCGATAGTCACGTTGTCTGGACAGCAACCGAAGCGAGCGTGTTCACATCCGCAGCCTAACGAAAACGAAACAAAAACTTCACAATCACAATTGCAATTGCAATTGACCAATCGGAAAACATGAAACAACACTCCACTAACATTTCCCAAAATTGTTTTCAGTATTCAAGAATAAGTTTTTTATCTTTAAATCCGGCAATTCTTTACCTTCAAAGTGAGGTCCGTCAGCTGGCTTATAATTATCATGGCAGCAACCGAACGGATACTGAAGACAGCAGCCTTCGAAATCGGGCCCATGCGCTGGAGTCTGGTTGTCAGGGCAGCAACCGTATGCTGAAGTGTTGCACGACATCACGCATCCTTCCATGCGGACACCGCCAGCTGTGGATATTGAAGTAGAACTAAAATTTCAATATCTCTTGCTATATAAAGGTGAAGGAAAACATCGTGAGGAAACCTTATTGATGTTATAAAGTATATATATAATATTTTCTGAGGTTTGTGAAATCTGCCAATCTGCACTCGGCCAGCGTGGTAGACTATAAAACCCAGCAGGTCCAGCAGTGGACCAATAAAGGAGTGGAAAAAAAAAGAATTTCAGTTAAAATAAATTACCCGGTGATACGCCATCGGGACAGCAGCCAAACTCAGTAATGTTGCAAGGACATCCGGCGCCAGCGGGACCTGTAGCTTCAGTACTGTTATCAGCGCAACATCCAAATTTGAAAGCTGCGCACCCTTCGAGTTTCTCCTCTGGCTTTTCGGTTTCTGATATAAAACAATAAAGTCAGTTAAAAGGTTAACATATTGCAAAATGAAACAATAATGTTGATACGTCAAAATACCTGTCTCAAGACATCCTTCTTGCTTCAGCCCTTTAGCCATTGTTATACCGTCCTTGCAGCAACCGTATCTGAATAAAATTACAAAATATAATAACTTACAACCTAAATTATGATAGACCCAAAAAATATTATTAATAAATGGTTGACCATATTTATTTTGAGTGGATACATAGATTTCGTTGGTGAATTTTTATTTATAGAGAAATATCAATTTGAAGATTTTATTATAATAAATAATCCTACTTGGATTTTTCGCAAGCTGACAATTCTTTGGGGCATCCCTCCTGGTCATTGCCCTCGGCTGGTGTGGTTTTATCTGATAGACAACAGCCGTACAACGTCTCGTTGCAAGGTATCACTGGACAGCCTTCGTCCTTAGGCCCAGTGGCCGGCGACACGCCGTCACTGCAGCATCCAAACTTCGTATCTTTGCATGTGGTTGGACTCGGACAGCCTGTAAAGTGTTTGTTTAGGTATCAGGTTATATTCAACTCAAAAATATTTTAATGAGATCATTATTTTAAAATAGTGATATTGTTTTAAAGAAAAATAAGAATAAGTTACCTTTGTCGAAGGGTCCAGTAGCCGGAGTTTTATTGTCTGGGCAACATCCAAACGTACTTCGCAGACATTTGGCGATCTTTCTAGGTTTGCAGTGCTGCTTGCCAGTTTGGTATCCCGAGACTGTTGCTGCCCAATTTGTGGATGCTGCTTGAACAATGTTATTATGGTTGTCACTGACAAGATTCAATATTCTTTAAAAGAATCCTATTGGTCGAAGCTAAAAATTGTTTAACAACAATACGGTTTTCTAATCTGTCTCCGTACTGTTTAATATGCATAAATAGTAATCCTGGTAAAAGTGGCGATTGTCTCAGCGACACAGTATTTTCGTTTTAAAATAGAGTAATTGAAGTGCTACTTATTAACAAAGAACGATTTTAAAAATAATTTTAACAGATGTGTACCTTGAGTAGAAGATGTTTCTGTAGACCCAATATATTCTGTTTGAACGGTTTCTGTTGAAGAGCTAGATTCAGTAGACTCAGTAGAACCCGTACCTTCCGTCGATGTGTATGCAGTTTCCGATGACATGGTTTGTTCAGTAGTGCTTGACATGCTTTCTGTTGTCTCAATGCTACTAATGCTCGTTGTGCTACTGCCGATTTCAGTAGTTTGGGACTCAGTTGTGATTTCTTCGGAGGACGTGGATAATATTGTAGTTTCTGATTCGGTTGTGCTACTAGATTCCGACGTACTAAGATCATTTATGGTGGTACTTTCAGTAGATGCAGAATCTGTACTACTTAATTCTGTAGAAGCGCTTTCGGAAGTACTTGAAAGACTACTCTCAGTAGTGCTTCCACCCAGTTCTGTACTACTTAATTCGGTGGTCACTGTACTACCAGATTCGGTGGTGCTTAATTCTGTTGTGCCATCTTCCTTTATACTGCTATCTGTACTACCAGCTGTACTAATTATGATCTCTGTAGTAGAATCAGTAGTACTCTCTGCGCCCGCCACAGAAAAGGTGCTATCGGTAGCGCTGACGTCCATTTCTGTTGAGCTCGGGTGACTAGTTTCTGTACCACCAGATTCAGTGGTGCCTAATTCTGTTGTGCTACCTTCCTTCATACTACTATCTGTACTACCACTTGTAACAGTCACGCTTTCTGTAGTAAAATCAGTAGTACTATCTGCACCACTCACAGAAGAGGCACTGTCGGTAGCACTGACTTCCATCTCAGTAGAGCTCGGGCTACTAGTTATTGTACCACCAGATTCAGTAGTACCTGCTTCGGTTGTGCTATCTAGTTCACTGCTACTATCGGTACTGCTAGATATTGTACTAATACTCTCTGTAGTATCTGAAATGACTTCACTTTCGTTAGTGCTAGATTCAGTCGATGAACTTTCTGACACATTGTATTCCGAAGTACTAATTTCTAAAGTAATTTCAGACGAAGTACTTTCGGATGTGCTGCTATCTGCTTTCATACTACTCACAATTGTTTCCGTACCACCAGACGTAGTAGTACCTAATTCCGTTGTACTATCAGATATAATAGTAACACTTTCAGTACTTCCTGCCGTTGCTCCACCCTCAGTGGTACTTCCGTCATTGCTAGTTTCAGACGCTGAACTTTCCGCAACACTAGGTTCGGTAGCATCACTTTCAGAAATAGTTTCAATTGTGCTGATGTCCTCTTCTGTAGTACTAATTTCAGTGCCTGTACCACCCGATTCCGAAGTACTAAATTCTGTAGTGCTTTCTGGTTTGTCGCTACTATCTGTACTACCAGATACCCTAGTAATAATCGCCGTGGTCTCAGTATCTGTGGTATCTGTGTTTGTACTGATTTCAATCGATGTTGCCTCAGTAAAACTACTATCGGTAGGACTTGCGCCTGCTTCCGTAGTACTAGTATCACTAGGATACGTGCTATGAGATCCAGTACTACTAGACTCACTTTCAGTGGAGCCAGTTCCGAATGTGCTCTCTGCAATGACAATGGATTTTAACGAAAGTCTTATTACGTCATCTCATAGTCATAATCAATTTTGTCTTAAAACAATAGTAATACAGGAGAATTATTTTATTTGCTTAGTTACCAATCGTATTAAAAACTAGCGATAACAAAGAATGATACTAGTGACAAGATTAAGTGATTCAGTTATATAAGAGTCAATTAGTTTTGATATGATGGTAACGGCATACCGGTTGTGTCCCATGTTTCGGTGGAAAGGGTCCAGTCACCGGATCCAGTGAAGTCGTCCACTATGCTGGTCGCTCCAGTGCCTGAGCCTTCCGAACTCCACTCGATGTCCATGCCCGATCCTAAGTTGGATTTATTACGTTATAATAATATAGTTCCGCGCGAATTATTAATCATGCAATGATTCATGAACATTGTAATCGATATTTTAATGAAATACAAATGTAACAAAACTTAAGCAAGTGTTCATACCTAATCCAGATTCGGTGAATTTGAGAAGCGAATCGCGGTCGTCCAGTACTTCTGTGGAATAATAACACCGTTTAGTCATTCATATGTAAAGTAGTCAGATTAGCGAGAGCTGTATTTCATTTAAAGAAGTATGCTAAGTAAAGAAATATGCTATTCTTTCCATACATTTCCAAGCATTATTTATTCCTTGAAAGCGTGATCTAAGTGACTTTTTTTCCATAATGTATCCCAGGCTTTTACAGAATACGTAATTATCAGACTTTATTTTGACACACTATAGAAATTTACAGTTAATTAGTAACATATCCCCCCTTACCGCTCGTAAACGGACTGTCGCTAAACATCACATCCATCTGTAAATAAACAAAGTCAGATTGTACTTACGAAACATTCAAAGATTCATTGAATAAAAAATTCACAAATGCACGAGCTAAAAACTCGTAAACTGCAATGATTCTGAAGACCGGGCAGTATGTTCCATATAAATCCGTAACAAAGAAATTTGATAGTACATACATATTTGGTCATTCAAGGAAGTATAATTGTGGTCATTAAGTTTATCTCTATATCGCGACGAAACAAAAAAAAAATTAAAGTTAATCGGTCACTGCTCCAATGTACTCGAAAATTGATTATAGAAAAAAGCGAAATAGTTAAGTTGATCAGACATTCGTTTGTAAGTTATTTGTATTTCGTGAAAGAAAATTGTTGTATGTTGTCAGGGCGGCGCAGTCTCTGGAGTGAAGCGCTTTTTATTTAATACAAAATAAATATATCTGTCACCTTGGGATTGTTGTTAGATATTTGATAGTCAGCTTCGGCTCCGACCTCAGAGTAGTCCTCATCCGTGCACTCCTCGTAGTCGTAAAAATCGCTCATCACTGTTGTAGACTTGGAGTCGACTGGCAACATTTCATCTGCGGGGAGATATATTTGTATACTTAACAGCCTCATAGTGTAAGGTTATAAGCGGAGGATCCGATCAAACCAACGCGAATGCTCAAAGGATTTATTCATATTTGAAGATACAATTTATAGGTTGTTTTAAAAAATATATAATCTATGATCATAACGTGCAACATGAGTAGACATATTGTGAAAAATATTGTAAACATAGTTAAAAAAGTCATAAAAAGTCGTCTCACGCTGTTGGTAATTTTACTGTGCAGTAGTGACATACACCGAGAGTCGAACCCCGAACTAAACATTACGACCGATTTCAGAACAAACAATATACACTACTCGATTATGGAAATTATAAAAGTGTGTGTGTGGGTCAGCTCCGACGCACGACGGGAGTTTACTCCTTACGAACGATAATTATGATATACATCGAATAGAAAACGAGGGGAAACGAATGCATTTTCTAAAATGCTAAGTCATTGATCAAAAATAAAAACAATATTTATACCATATCTTGTCGTTCCAAGTGTTCTACCAGAAATTAAATCTAAAATTAGGCGGGAAACGATGCCATAGAGTAGTTAGTTGCCATAAGCGGCTGACGTCACATCCGTTACATGGTACACTTGATTACAATCCTCGTAAAATTTCCGTACCGGGCCTTAAAACTAAAATCGCTTCAGGAGTAAACTCCAAAACTTGGTGTATAGTGATGGACGGAAACGCCTCGTGGGACGGTAGCTACTTTTTGATGGTGACCGCGCGAGGAGACGACATGCTATGCTACTTGATATTATATACAATATGAACGTTTATTCGGTTCGATGTTTGCCACGACGGACAACACAAAAACGTTACCCGCTTCTGTATATCATTTCGCATACTGATAGAACGCGATCCGTATTAGGGCACAGGGTGCTTATTATGTGGCGCATGTGAACTAAGTCGCAAGTGGGTAGTCGGTGACTTGTGAAATGAAGCTGCCGAGGGACACGAGTGGACGACGAGAGAGACCTGCTCGCCGAAGAACTGCGCGGAACTGATCGCCTTCGCGGAGCCGAACTTCTTGACGGCGGACTCGTCGTCGGGCGCGGCGGCGGCGGCGCGGGCGGAGCGGCGGGGCGCGGCGGCGGGGGCGGCGCGCGGCTCGTCCGCGAACATGGAGCGCACGGCGCGCGGCGGCTCGGGCTCGATGTGCTCCCAGCCCGCGTCCGGCTTGCGCGACGCGCCCTCGCTCAGCAGCGAGTCCAGCGCGCGCCCGGCGCCGGGCGGCTCGTTCCTGACCGACGCGTGCACACGCTTTACGCTTATGTTACTTTTCACACTATCGCTATGACAGATAAAGAAACGACCATGTGAACGACTGCTCGACCGCTTATATGTAACGATGCCGACCGAGTGACGAGTTTCTTATTACGATTCACATTAAGATACAGCGCTCACGAAGTCGTATCGCAAAGTTTGAATTGTAATAATCGATCCATTCCAAATACTTTCGAGTATTTTTCTCGAGCTCCGTTTGTCGTAGGCTATAGTTATTTTGGGGAGCGCTGCGGACGCGGCTACCTGATCATGGTGATGACAGAGTTGAAGTCGTCGAGGTCGTCGAGAGGCGTGCGCGCGCCCCCCGCGCCCGCCGCGCCGCCACCCGCGCCCGCCGCGTCCTCCTGCTCGATGGCCGTCATGTCGGCGGCGGCCGAGTGCGACACGCCCCTGCAAGCCGACACTACTCTAACATACACGTTCACCTATCATAAATCTCACTCCTTACGGTATCCATGGGAATCCAAAAGAAAATGGGAGAAAAAAGTAGCCTATGTTCATCCCAAGATCCTCAAGTATCTATATATGAAATTACATCACAATGGGTTCAGCGGTTTGGCCATGATGACGTCACAGACAGGCAGCAGAATTACTTTCGCATTTATAATATTAGTATACAGGGTATACATATTTAAGTTATGTGTTACATGGCATCCAATTTCTTCCATTCCATCATTCCGATTATTCAAATATTTTGTTGCAATGCACAATGTTGTGCGCTATGCAACTATTGATATAATTCCCATAATAATTAGGAGTTTGTCCTGGGTGGGAATCGAACCCACGATCTTCCGTTTGTATCCGTTAGCGGTGCGACGCGCACGTACGCTCGAGTGGCGCGAGAGGCGGCAGCGATGCCGAGGCGGTCGCAAGAGGCGCGCGCGGGCCGCTCGCGGTAAGCTAGCCGCAGCGAGGCCGCCTCGCGCTCCACCGCCTCCAGCGTGGACAGCGACGCGGCACTCGCGGCCGCCTGCACACACGATCGAACAGCTGCTCATAAATATTCGTGGCATTTTTCAAATGCAAATTCAAATTCAAATTGTTTTATTCATCACTAGTTGTTAACCCCGGCTTCGCCCGCGTGTTCAAAATAGTAATGATAATAATATGAAAATAAAAAAAGTGTAAC
>DWDX01001858.1:0-16958 GCA_018245675.1 Agara michaeli | reverse complement strand
TATTTTGTTACACTTTTTTTATTTTCATATTATTATCATTACTATTTTGAACACGCGGGCGAAGTCGGGGTTAACAAATAGTCGTTAATAATAGCAATTGTCATTACTCCACTAAAATTTAAAAAATAAATAAATAAAATGAATCAAAACTATGATTAAATTAACGTACATCATTTAACGGTTTTTGTGTACGCGCCGCTAAATAGTTGTTTACAAAGTGTCATTTGACATGAGAGCATCGAAAGCAGTGAGATGACGTCATGATTCATTGTTGATCAAAATAGTTGCAATACATTGTTCCCATTTCATTTTCCACAGAGCACAACAATGTGCCTCACTCGACATCACCGATAACGTAATAGCCGTGAGATCAGATATTACTTGTTATTATTAAAAGTAAAATTTATGTTTAAGTAAATATATGAAAAATATTAAACGTTGTCGAGTTATGGACAAAATGACAAGTGGTATTTTTATAGGTAGAGGGTCTTAATGTTTATATCTTCATAGGTATATTTATAAAATGAGTATATCGTTGTCAATATAATCACAAGTAGGGAGTGAAAAATAAAAATAAAATCAAATTAAAAAAAAAAAAGTGCTTACTGTCTCATGGAGCCCCATCGCCTGTGCGGCAGATTCTCCTGGTGGCTACGGAAGAGAACACTAGAGTGAGAAATAAACAAATACGAAAATAAAACAATAAAAAGAAAATAAATTATAATATTTAAACTTAATTTTATACAATAAATATACAAGAAGAAAATAAAAGGAATGAAAATAATTAAGATAGATTAAAATTATTTTTTTATGTTATGTCAAGGAGACTTGAATTTGCATTTTGTAATGAACATGCAATTGTAATGAATTGAACACAATTAAATTAGCACAATATTAATGAAAGCACAACATAGACGAAATGTGTCTGATGTAGTCTACGCAAACCAACATGTATACGTGTAAAAACTACTATACATATTTAAAAATTCGGATTTTTTTCTTTATTTAAAAAGCTTTAGCAAATGTCATGTCGCTCTGTAGTATTACAGATAACATAAAAATAAAATTTGCTAAATATATTAATTAACTTAATTACTTTTCATTCATGTACCATTTATAAGTGTCGATGATGTATTGGACTTTTAAATATTTCGTAGGTATTATGCCAAAGCATTACACTCTCCTTAGCTCACTAACTGACATTAGGGCGATGAGAGAGCGAGATAGAATGAGAAATGATGAAATCTGCAGAAGGATAAAGGTGTCGCACATTGCTCCCTGGATTCTTTCTCTGTTGAGTAGAGACTAAGACTTGTGACATTCAGTATTATTCCTCAGATGTGCACCAGCCCTTTAGGTGAAGATGCTCATAGGCTGTAGCGTGTACCTACCATTAAATCAATTTCATTACCCATGTGCTATTTAAAACATTTGAACAAAGAAATGTTATTCCATGGACACAACATTATTGAAGGGTCTGGAATCCGCATGTCTTTTATATCTGTAGTAGGAGTTCAGAGTATTCGCAAGCATTAGTTAAGCCTTAGACTACATTGAATCTGAATCATGTAGGTACAGTATGGAGGGTCCTACTATTACTCATCACTTAAATTTTAGGTAGGAATCAAATCCACCACCTCTGGTTTTGCAGTCAGGGTCTCTAACCACTTGAGCACAGGCCAAGATAGATCGAAGTTACCTGGGTGGTGTTCGCCTCAGGCTGGTCCGCGTCCAAGAATGTCGGTTCAGCTGGTTTCCTGGACTCCTGTTGCCATTTTCTGTTCTGTGAGCAGAAATAATATAATCAATAATTGAAATGTTAACAAAATGTAAATAACATGTAATCAATTTAATAAGTAAAATTTAAATATCACTTGCTATTACGGTGAATGAAAACATCGTGAGGAAACCTGCACACCTTAGAGATATTATAAGTTATATCATATTACTTAATTTATCAATTACTTAAATTATGTATTGTTAGATTGTTCCTAAGGATTTATTATTAGTTTTACGTTTATATGAGAGCATACCTGTTTAGTATTAAGTCCGAGAATTTTAATTGTGTACTTCTTAATTTTTTACAAATGAAAAAAAAATGCTGACTCTCGATTGTTATGAAATAAATACGTATACTAGTATTTTATGTTACTACTACTGTGTGAACAGATAAGAATTTAACTTTAATCAGCTGTTGTACCGTAACTAATGATACAATTGTAATGCGCGATTAGATTAGATACAAATACGACGATCAGGGCCTAAAGCTTATTTAACAATCGCCGATCTGAGTCATTAGTTGTTTATTTAGCGTACAGCTATACGAAGATTGGATTTAGTGACTTTGTGGAGACGCCTGGGTCCAGTGCTCGACTTCAAAATCATAGTTTAGTTATTCCAATTCTGGACGTGGGTCTCCTCTCACACTGAGAGTGTAGTATGCCGTATTCTGTGAAAATCATTAATTTAATCTCTATTCAGAATCTGATAAAAACTGAGTACATATATGAGCAGTTCCAAATAGTCGTCGTGAGAGAGCACCTATCTTTGTCAAAGCCACTTAAAGATTGGCGTAGGTATATTACCGATTTTTTCATATTTTTTGTCTCATTCCAACCAGCCAAAAGTATCTGCAACCGCGGTGCCGAAGATCTAGCTTTCAAACTTCCCAAAAGTAGGTAATCACTATGTCACTACATTATATCATTCTTATAATGTTGCCAGTACATAAAGTCATAACTCCAACGTGTTGCGTAATGATGCGTGTAAAATTAAACTCGCCGTAGAAATTTTATTAGACCGTTGACCGTTTTAATCTTCGCTTATCTCTAAGACCGCCTTTATGAAGCTAATGTGGAACGTTTGGACGCTTACGATAAACTGACATGTCTTTATACTCCAGAATCTGTCGAGTAAAAATTCGGGCTTTTAATGATCCAAGATAAAGGAAATATTTTCTACTCTGCGTATCTATATATAAATATGGAAAGACCAAGGAGTTCAGTTATCGAACAAATTATATATACGATAACTCTAAGCCACCTTTATATATGAACGAGCTTTTGCCCGCGGCTTCGCTCGCGTTAAGAACTTTCATCCCCTATTTTATCCCCTTGCGGGTAGAATTGATCAAAATCCTTTCTTAGCGGATGCCTACGTTATAACATCTACCTGCATGCCAAATTTTAGCCCGATCCGTTTAGTGGTTTGGGCTGTACGTAGATAGATCACTATGTCAGTCAGTCAGTCACCTTTGAGTTATATATATTTAGATTTAGGCAAGTTATTATTATGAATTTTATCCATATAGCTTACGGAGGCTCGGTACCGCATACTTCAGTATTAGCTGTTAGATTTCTAATGCACAAAAAAATTTATAACAAATAAAAATTCGTGATACTTTTGTTATAAATCATAAAGTCTGAAAGTGATACTTTTTCTTTTTAAAACATGGTGACCAACTTAGCGAAAAGCCGGCGCGGCGGACTGACGCGCAAAAACAATCACCTTTATTAATGCGCGAACCGTATCGAAGTGATTTCATTCATGTAAACATACGGTTAAGAGGAGTGTTTTTTTCTGAATCGTAAAAAAATTGAATAATCCAAAACATAGCCAAGTTTCGATCCATATGATAGAGTCTAAAAGGTTTAAAGATATTTCATTCCCATAAAAGACATCATTGTCACTTACATGAGAAAATATTAAATAAAGATGATTTAAAAAGTTCGACATCGCACTCACTGGTACCAAATAAGTACTAATAATATTAAGTTATTTTACATTTTTACATGTACAATTGTTAGAAATACTGACCCGTTTAACGTATTATTTTAAGTTTAACTATTTATAGTAGAAACAAACCTTCTAATATTAAATGTTAGTAAAAAATATATTGAAATGGTTGCTGAAGGGTATACGGAATGTGGCATTATAGACAAGAATAATTTGAATATACGAAAAGTTTAATTATTATATCATCACGCCAGCTCCCTATAGGGGTCACCAGAAACCACTGAGAGCCTATCTCTATTCTTACAAATCTGACATGCTTTTTCTACATTCATCATTCTCTTCATACGTCCACGTAGGTTTCGGTGACTTTACTTTAGTGTATATACGAAGTAGTAGTTTATCTTGATTACTAACGAGTTAGCTGGAGCATCTGCGTCACCTTCGCCGTAGCACTCGAAGTTCTCTGCGTCCGATATGGAGTTCCCGGGGCTGGAGTCGGCCGCGGGCTCCGTCTGGCCGGGGGAATCTGTGCCGTTCTGAAACGTAATAGACAACAACACTTCTTAGTCTATTGATATCCTTTCTGAATCAATTCAACCAATGATAATTTAATTAATTAACATCACTAAATTACCAGTAAGTAGGTACAACACTAACGCATTGAAAGGTCTGTAGTATTAGGTGTTATTGAATTAATGAATAAAAAAAAAATTGTTAAGATTATGACGTAATAGCTAGCAAACACTTTCCAGATAGACAGTGGTGAAAAAAAGTTGTGCACTTTCAGTATTAACGCCTCGATTTAAATTACGTATACATATATTCACAGAGCACGGAAATATTGATCAAACGAAGTTTACTGATTGGTTGCTTGTTTTAATAGTAAATTATAAATGTAAATCTATTAGTTTTTAACTAACAACATTACTTTCACAAATGTCATTAGTCGTGGACAAAACATGATGCAATTTCCGAAATAAAGTAAAATAAGATTAATAACAACAACAACAATAACTCTTTATTGCACACCACAAACACAAGGTTATAAAATAGGATACAAACAAAATAAGGCATGGACAATAGGCGAATTTATTTTTCGACCCTTTGATTAGTCTATTGCTGGATGGTCCACTCCTCTCATAGTCAGAGGGTTTTAGGCCACAGTCAACCACGCTGGCCAAGTGCGGATTGGCAGACTTCACACACTTCAAAAAATGTTATAGAACCCCGGAGTGGGAGGCTGAAATTCAACCACTAAGCTATCACTGCTTAAATATCATTACAGATTACTAACTTGTAACTTTCTAGGTAGGTTTCCGGGAGACGATCGTGGCGACTTGGTCCTCTGGAACACGCTGGGCGCCATCATGACCGCCAGAGGCACCTTCAGTTCTGGAACGGACAAAAATATGACACATTTAATATGAGAACTACAAACTCACCAAGAATTCTATACAAGATACCGTATCCCACATGATATATGAAATAAAACGTGATACATTCTTATGTAGAAAACCAAGTCACCTTAGGTTATATATGTACAATTAAATAATAAAATATGGACATTCTAAGCTAAGGTTCCAAGGTCTTAAGCATCTTGTCAAGTTTTACTTTTAGGGCGGAGAAAGCTGTACCAGCTTCCATAGAAGCCGTAAGAAACAGTGAGGGTGACAAAATACAGTATGTTAATTGCAACAGCAATGCAAAAGGCCTAGAATTGACTTATTAATTTTTGTTTAAATTAATTTTTATTTTATTGATTGTAAGTTCTAGAAACAGTTGGATTGTAGGAGACTGTGATATCAATAATTTGTTATACAACATGCATTTTTGTTTCGGTCCATGGTTTTTTTTAAATAAATTCAAGACAATACACCTACATCTTACACACCGAGAGGTTCTCACATCTCACACTTCACACATCGATTACTTATCTGTAAAAAATCTATATAAATAAATTCTAAAAACTGTATAAGTAAATATTAAATTAGCTAATAACATTGTCAACATATTAGGGGGGCGGGCTTTGTAAACTGAAATACAGGTGACACCTAGTTCGGTAAACAATACTTGCGATAGTTATTGTAAACTTTTAGCTAAGTTAGTGATAAAAAATATTTGTAACACTGCTTTATTTAAATAAACTTATTATTATTATTATTAATAATAATAATAATACATTAGTCCTTGACTTTAAAACGAATTACAAAATCAATTGTTAATAATAAAATTACACAGATAGATGTACATAATTTACTACAGTATATAAGTTAAATATTACAAATGTTGACATATCCAAATATACAACATTCGAAAAGGTTTCTGCTAAGTACCTACTGTGGTAAAAGGTTTGAATAATCCGATCAAAAATAATTATGATTTTTTTTTCGACCCTTTTGTTGGTCCACTGTTGGACCGGGTCTCCGGGTCTCATGGTGAGAGGGATTTAGGCCATAGTCTACCACGCTGGCCAAGTGCGAATTGGTAGACTTCACCCACCTAAATAAATATATAATTTATAACATCTCTAAGCTGCGCAGGTTTCCTCGCGATGTTTTCCTTCACCGTTATAGCAATTGATATTTAAATTTTACTTATAAGACGCACGTAATAAATCAGAGGTGCGTGCCAGTATCGAACCCAGACCCCCCCGAGTGGGAGGCTGAATTCAAACCACTAGGTTAAGGCAATAACACATTATTTTTTAAAAGGTTATATTACGGTATAAATAGCAAATGTGTAATATTAATATGTGTAACAGAAACATACGTTACACAAACGTTGCACCACTGGCAGTGGCCGATATGATATCACCATTGTAATCAAACGTTGATTACTATTTAAACCTTGCTAAAGATATGAAACGTTTGTATCAGTTAAAATAAATACTTTCTATCAAACGTAGTGGTGAACGAATGTACAAAAACGAAAGCGTTCATTGGTATTTGCACTGACAAAATATTTATTATAGATTTTAATTATTTTATTATAGTGTCTTCATATTTATTTCATTTTATTACACACTAGTAGCTTCTACGAAAACATAGAACTGTCTCTAATGTTTAGTGAACCTGACTGTTGAGTCGTGAGGGTTGCGGGTTCAATTTCCACTTACGACACGATATGTGTGATGAGTTTTTGTATTATTATTATATGGTATGTATAGTAGCCTTTGCCCGCGACTTCGTCCCGCACATATTATTATTCAAATGTTATTATACATATGAACCTTCTTCTTCAATCAGTCTATCTATTTAAAAAAACCGCATCGAAATCCGTTGCGTAGTTTTAAAGATTTAAGCATACATAGGGACAGAGAAAGCGACTTTGTTTTATACTATGTAGTGATATACATAGTTTATTAGCTGTCTGGTAACCACAATACACGCCCAGTTTGAGATTGGCCGCGTGTGAAGTTTCCTTAAATATTATTATTATTATATATTATTAGATCTTTATGTGAAACTGTCCGAAGATGCCAGATTAGATTAGATTAGATTAAAGTACTCAAATGTGTTTAGTGCTTGTGAGAGATAAAACATCAAATTCGCACCGTGTACGGCTCCATTCAGCAACCGGTATATGCATAGCAAGAAACGGGCGAGGAGCACGAACCCTTTCCACCAGTCGAGCGCGTCGCTCCTGAGGACCACGACCGCCTCCGACACATACGTCAACATTGAAATCCTTTAAGCTATTCCGTACGTAGCAGACTTGGGTGGAAAAAAATACATTTTTCTGTTAACACACTTCATTTGGCACCTTCTTGATCTTCATCTTTTAAGTTCTATAGTGTTTTTATACATATCTCTTGCAACTTTAGTTGTTAATGTTCTAATATAATGCACTCGCTCTTCTGCTTGTTACCTTAAATACGTGAATGATACTCTTAGCCGATTTTTTTTTCAATTAAGTTTTATTTCCCGTTCATATTTCATAGATCCGATACATCCTGACTGATCTATTCACTCTTCTCTAAATTATAATTTATCCTTAACAGAAAATCAACTTGCATTCCTTGATGTAAGTTTATGGCTGATGTGAAGATATGCTTCTGTCGTCGTTGGCATTGAGATCTCGAAATTGTATTACAGTAATCTACCCGATTCCATTTAAAATACGCATAGTTTTGCACTGTCATTTATTGTTTGCTTCGTCATGTTCACATCACATTTTTGCTTAACTTTATCACTGTTATTGCAAAATTTAAAACTGAACGCAGGTTTGGGAAGCCGATAAGAAAACTATGTTATCGAGTCTCGCGGTAAAAGGTGTGACCGGTATGCAACGCACTGGTCATTTTTTGCTCTTAACGTTTTAGCGCTGATTCGTTCACACAAAAACTGGTTAGCCTGCCCAGAGTCCGTGAAGAACTAATGTTTCAGTCATATTAGTGCAAGTCTCGTAGAAAGCAACAGTATAATGAAGGCGGGGATTACATGTCAATAAGTATATCATAATTATAAGTTTACAGTGGAAAATGATCGGCCGGTGCAAGCTGCAGTAACACGGCACACTTCACGCTCTCTGCACAGCTATCTTAACGAAATGTTCCATTGGTGAATTTTATTTTTATTTTTTTCAATTCAATGCATACTTCAAAAAATGTTCTCTTGCGCTATCAACATTTTCAACTCAACTCAAAGACCCGCTTTCTGATACGGTAATTATACATACAATATGCTCGCATATCGTAAAACTATTGCATTGTAACCTCCAATACGTATGGATCCAGTCATTCATAGAATAAAATCCAGCTTACAATGGTGTTATTGATTCACCTGTTTAAATTGTTTTTTGCCGTGCAAGTAATTGATATATGTTTTCTATTGTTCAACATATTGGTTACCAATCTACGTGTAGAGCATTTCAAAACGAGTAATTTATTTATGTATCTTGCTCTGTTCTATTGGAACGCTAGTGAAAACGCCGACAAACGATTTCCTCACGACTGAATTGCTTAAGCGTTGATGTCCTTCTATCAATTTAAAACACCATAATTTTATAAAAAAATATCACACGTTTTTGACAATAGTTCTCATTCTCATGTATGAATACTATTGGTAAGATTTTTGTGTTATACTTTTTTGATGTTTCGTTTTGTTTTCGGAAAAAGAAATTTACTTCATAAAGCAATACATCAAGGTGATTTACTATTTCTTTTCCAAATCGTATCAATTTTTTAAATGTGGCTTCAAACGTTCATGTGTTAACCAGTTAGTATTCAACAATTAGAATCGCTGTCATATCCACGACATTCATGCAATTCATGTAAGCTGATTCGCCATATAGATCGATTGGTACTCAGACTTTTCAACATTTGCAACTTTCTTTTACGTTCAGCCGCACGACGAGTAGGAAGGAAATAAACTGGTTCCTAAGTCAAGATGTAATTAAGATAACCAATATTAATCGATTACCTGCAAAGCATTTTTATCAGATTTTATCTGCACTTGTAAACTATATTTATACTAGCACACCACTATAGTTATGAAATTTAAAAAAAAAGTTTTTTTTTGAATATTCGAACACTCCCGGTTTATTTTTTAAAATTGTAACCCAAGTATGGGGGCGAAGACCGATGCGGCCCGACTGCCGGTGAGACGGCTAGCCCTGTTCCACCGGTTCATACTTATGCAATAACAGCTAATATTACGGTATTATCGATAAACAGACACACAAAAAAATGATCATTGTAAACTGAACTGTTGTAAGCGGCGGGCGACCGGCAATCTACTGTGAAAGGAAAAAAAGTGCTCCAAATTGCAACGCCGTAAACTGCAGTCATAATGCGTGTAAATATTAAAAATAGCATAATTATAATTTAAAAAAAAAAAACAGAAAAAGCCTCTAGGAGATATTTTGTCTGTAATTAGATTTAACGAGTTGATTTTAATTTTTTCTGAAGCTACTGACGAATTGTGCAACACATTACTTATGCAATTAAATAGAAGAAATTAATTAAAAAGTTCATTCACCACAAGCTGTCGTTTTAGCGTGCTAGGTATTGGTAGAATGTCGTACCACGCAACCGTAAACGGTTTTCAACTGTAAACGTAAGCAATTTTTGAACAGAACTGTACATAGCAATGGCAAACCAACCATATGATTGTTGTTGCATGAAAAAATTATGATTGGGTCTGCTATGCGGTATATCGACCTCGAGTGTGCAGGCACTTTAGGTAATAAGACAAAAGCCGGCGCAACCATCAGCAATATGGCATGCGCGAACAGAGCCATGGACCAAACGGTTGAGACAGCAACAGTGCAGGGACTAGAAGTAAGGAATCTTTGTGGAAGTTAATGTCGGCACTACCTAAATGATGTGCCCTTTATCCAAGACACGAAGTCGTGTTTAGATTCCTACAATAGATTGAATTGTTGCATTGAAGCCGTTACAGCCACCCTAAAAGCACTAGAAGAACTAGAAAACAGTTAGTAGAGAAGATCTAGGCCAATTACAGCTGAATCCTGAACTTTTACCGCAACGCCAAAAACTAGGAAACCAAAGTCTGGATAATTAAAGTATTATAAATGTATTAGAAGTGCGCCCCATTGTACAAAATGGGTTACAATCGACGAAAGCATAACAAATTAGAGGATTAATCGTGTTTTCGATGTATAAAATGAGATTTCTCATATTTTACATAATGCTACTGTTCCTTTCCAGGTTGCATTATCTACCGAACGAACTCTATTCGGTTGCCTGCCCATTGGCCTTATGTGCAATATAAAACGAACTCACGCAAGGAATTTCGTAAATAACGCTTTAAGAAATGTACTACCAAATAGACCGAGAACACACGTTGCCTGGCCTTATTTACATAACGACCTTGGTGGTTATGGAGAGCGTAGAATTTGGAAAGCAAAATATCACCGAGCGGCTCCATTAGCGAATTTGATTGATCCAAGTGGTTTGTTTGTAAAACGATGTCGATAAAAGAACAATAAGAGTGAGTTGGAACAGATCGATTGCGTCTGTGGGAGCGTTGGTGTCATCGACCTCTGGTTGCACAATCTATGCCACGTTTATTCGGCTGCTCATTCGATTAACTGCAATTTTTGAAGACACCAGCAAGTTAAACAACTCGTTTATGAAGATTGGAAACGAATAGTGCAAGGCCTCGGTTTAGATTGAATATAATTTTAACGACATGTTGTTGGTGTATGTATCATGTCGCACTGTTACTGCATTCGTATTTTCAGAATGTTTACCACATTCACAAATATACATACATATCCTTATCTATTTTCATATGTTTTGATTGAATTCAAACGAGAGTCCATCAGTAAACTTTAAGGCAAATGTCCCCGCTCAGGAAGCATGCGGACGTGATTTGGATCGTTTATTCGAATTATCGTAGTTAATGTTCTTTGAATATTGCTGCAACACATCTTCATATACTAACACACACATTACACTACTGTAAATGCAATTTTTTACTTTTTTTTCATTATCAGACCGAAATCATCGCTTCCAGTACACGGGAGCATAGCAAGTACTAAGGAGAATGACTTCTGAAAGATTTCAATCAAAACGTATATATGTAGTTCATGGACCCTCTTGGATTTTAATCATAAACCTATAATTTGAGTTAACGTGGCGTTTGCGTGCGAGTCGAAAGGTCAGCTGTAGAAAGCTCTAGAGCTTTATTGTTATTGGCAACTCCGGCAACAATAATATCGAGTATCGATTACTGATCCTTAAACTTGCGTCGCAAATATTACTACTCGAATGATTGTTCGATTGACTTAAAAAAATCGATTTACAGTTGTGGCAGAATATTTTTGAGCATTAAATAGATTAATTACTAAAATAACGAAACAGATGGAACCAACTGTTTTTGTATTATACAAATTTGCTTAATTTTCGGTCACGTTTTTAATTAGCGTTTGAGCAATTGGTCGACCGGTTAAGCGCGTGCGCGAATTCTGTGAACACCTTCAGTCCGTGGCGCGTAGTGTGACCAGAAAGAGCCCTTTACTTTACTTCACTGCAGATCGCGAATGACAAAATATGTTCATTGACGTGTATTATTAGTCAATTGAATATTGATAATAGGTCTATGTAACATAACGGGCGATAATACCATTTAGTAATAATAATACGTTTTGTTTTTTGTTTGTGCGTATCTAACTACTGGACGTATTTTATGAGTAATCACCATGAAAATTGACAAAAGTATTCTATAAAAGAGAAGGTTTGCATCAACTTGTGAAGTTGAAACATTAGATAACATAGCCGTTCGAGTACAGAACAATCATGATAGAGATCTCAGGAGTAGAGTCGTGAACTACATTTAATGTGATAGAAATTAACATAGACCTTCAGGGCTGGCAACACGGTGACGCCTCTACTGTTTCAATCCAATTGGCATCTTATATAACATCAGGTACCCCGATTACAGGGAGTGGTAGAGTACGGTATAGAAACAAGAAGTTTTACAGGCGTTTAAATTCTCCATAATTAAAATGCAATGTGTTCGTGTATATTAGTCATGTGTAGCCTACATTTCGCCTATATCGTATGTCCGGCTGATCAAACGGATTTGATATCTGGGTGAACTGAATGCCCGTGATGCATGGCGGTGTATCGCTCGTGTGAAACTATATATACATTTATGTCTCTTCACAGTTGACACTATTAACATTTTGACACTTTGAGTATTTACCCGGGGTTTTTTTTATCTTCATTTGATTTAATTTGTACGTAACTAGATAGAACGCAGGTTGCAGTGCATAATAAAATACTATTGATGCATGAAGCGACGAGAACGGTGTCTAGTCTTGGAGTCGATATAGCGGTTCTATTATTACGATTTGCCTGAAATATGTGTATGGAACGTCGTGGAACTAAATAGTAAATATCAAGTTTATTTATCATTAAATAATGAATTGCACATGAATTCTGATTACGGACTATTACCTAATAAAATTAAAAGTAGACTAATAAATTAACCACAACTAATAACACTAAGACAGAAAATCTTATGATTACTTTAAAAATGGTTATAAAAAACAATTCAATTTGATTCCAACTGCAAACCTGTTCTTAGTTTGACGTCATGTGTACTTGAGTAATGTAAGTTTTGTATTAATGAAACGCGATCTGCTCATAATGTGAATAATACGACTACTTTGTGTAAAACAGCGCGAACTAAACAAACGACCACATTTACATACTGGCAGAATTATCGCGCCAATTAGAACGGATAGCTATACATATTTCGGAATCGGCACTCGTGGATAATATCGCATGTCGGTATGTACCTGGTCGGATAATGTTGCTCATTTGAGTGGGTGTAAGGTTGTCAGGTCAATCCATCCGATACACTGGACACCCGGCTCCCACCTAATATCTGACACGCTATTCGTGAACTAATTCAGGTCAATGCGATGCCTTGAATATGTTTTACATAACGATTTTTGACACAGAATGATTTATTTATAGTTTACCTTATTTGTTACAGTGGCAGTGAGTGCAGTGCCTGTTTCTAGGTTTAGATTTCAGACTCCCATGTCGGGTTTTAAAACGGTATTCACCACGTGTTCTTTAGGTTCTTCAACTTTGTCTTGAATCTTCTCAATCTGAGAGGCGACGATGCAACAACAGTGAAACTATAAAAATATATGATTAGTTAACGTATAATGTAAATTTACAGATTGCTTTCATAAAATGGAAATCGAAATAGATGACCTTACAAATTGTTTGCTTTGGAAATCTTGATCAAAAATCGCATAAAACTGGCTGATAAAAACTATTCGAATTTGTAAACATTTTTGTCATTCTATTCGTTTTTTTTTCGTTTTACTATTTCATTACAACTATAATGAAATGCGTGCAATTTGAAGTTCTCATGTATATAATGTATATGTTTATGTATATATATGTGTGTATATATGTATAAGCTATTTGTAATACTCACAAGAGAGTTTCCATACATATAAGCCTACACAAATAACCAAAACGCCTTCGAAACTGCTTTAATAGGTTTAAGCGGATACAATGCTGACGGAACATGGATTAGTCACGCGGTTTGCTAAGAAAAGCTTCGCCGATTGCGCACACCGCGTATGTGCATGACCCTGTATAAACTGCCAATTAATTCGAAATATCCGTTTGAATTGCATTTTTACGGTCTTTAAAATAATGGCCTTTAAATATTTCTGTACGGGCATAAACGTTATGGTGCAACGGAGACGCACTTATTGCGGTGTTAAAAATGATTTTATATATTACGAAACTCGGCGCCCTGACACGTCCATTTTTCATGGATTAGGTTTTTACAAAGCTTTTTATTATAATCTCATGTGAAAGATAGGATACATACATTTCATACAGACATATCAGTAACAGATATGCTTGTGTTGTATTTTTCCATATGTTATAAGATTACGAAATCCATTTCTACGGAAATGGCAATTTGCAACTTTCCAATCCCGGAAACAGAGAGCAGGCCGAGATACTGTTACCGCACTAATGAGCTGCGAGCAACCAGTTAGTGTCCATTTTTTGCAATAGCTGTATATGTTATTCTAATATTTATTACGGTCTATGATGTATCTTATGAATGACGAGCTTTTGCCCGCGGCTTCGCTCGCGTTAAGAACTTTCATCCCCTTGGAGGTAGAATTGATCAGAATCCTTTCTTAGCGGATGCCTACGTCATAACATCTACCTGCATGCCAAATTTCAGCCCGATCCGTCCTGTAGTTTGGGCTGTGCGTTGATAGATCACTATGTCAGTCAGTCAGTCACCTTTGAGTTATATATTATATATTTATATAGGACAGTAGGTACACGGGAAAAGATAATGTGAAAAATATATATTCATTACTTCCCCAAACGAAAGTCCAGACAATCGTACCGAATGAAACTTAAAAATGGGGATGAGTTGAAAAGTCTACTAGTGCTCCGAATGACTGTAGGCAATGGTCATAACTTACCATAAAATGGTCCTTTTGCCTGTGTGTACACACATACACAAATTAATAAAATTGAAACCTTTCAGCAGTAACTCCTTTAATTTCATTGGAAAAACATTGATTTTTCTATATAAAGTATTTTTAATTTGTTTTACAAATAGCGGCTAATTATTTTAATACACAATTTAACTGTCAATTTTTGAATAAAATCTCATTCCTTCAAAAGGTATTGAATTTCAATAGCTTTTAGGTATCCATATTTAAGGGTATATATCTTGAATACCTAGTAATCACTGAGTGTTACTAAGTAGGTAGATATTGTGTCATCTCATTCGGAATTCCAGTTATTTCTATAACAGTTTAATTGCAAACGCTACCAGTAAATAATTGCTTCTTTATGTCGTTATTGCACGTTAAAGGAATGAAAAAAATAATTACGTTTGATTTATGAGAACAATAGGATTTATCATATATGTAATAGTCACACAATGAACATATGTGAGAAATTGTTTTAGATAGTATTTTTAATAAGAACGGATGTGTACAAAAACTTTGCTGAAGTATTATTTTAACTGTAATATAGTTTTGAAATATTCTTGGAAAATACACCATCATTAATAGATAATACAGATTACTAGATCACAATATTTCACGCACTGATGCAATTACTGCATTTAATGTTAAATGAGCGAATACTTATGCACCTGCATATTGAGTTGAAGATATTGCATTGACCAGAGGGATTTTGCTATATTTCGTTAGACATTAAGTAGGTACCTATTTGCAAGTAGAGCACTAATAATATTCACGCACAATAGTTTTCAATATTATCTTTAGTGGCCATTGAATACTTGAAACGGAAGTTAAATATCGCGACGCAATTAATCTCAATGTAATAAAATGGTATCAGTATCACTCTTAGCATTTTCTATCTCGGCGACAACACCGGTCGTTCGAGACCCGCCCCGCCCTTCTCGGACGGAAGCAAACGGAACTAAACGGGGAACAGATTGGCGTCTAGGGAGCTCTTGCGCAACTGGTTAGCACTTGAATTGCATGCATCCATGTCAGTATACATATAAGCCTGGCGCGTGGTCGGCACGTACAATACTAATGTTGGCATATCATTGATATCTACACACACAGAGCAATCGATTAGCATGTACAAAAGGGCTTAACTGTGCGTATCACACAAATGAATTTGAAATCTAATCCGATCGCGATAACGCCGGAACTCGACTGATAAGTGGTCTTAAATGTGTGGGTGAGGCAATAAAAATAGACGTAGTTCGATAGTGGCATTACGTTGGAGATTTAAATATGCACCGCTCGGCGACATTGTAGCGAACTTGTTGCTATTTGCTAGACAGTTTATGGCGTTTGCTTCCTTATTTTGTTGATAATAATGCAGATAATATTATTTGCTCTCGGAAATAAACTGTCCACTGTTTACTTGCAGCGTTCATGTAGAATGCTTTGATATGATTTTGCGGACGTTTTGTCTCTATTCGTGTACCTATCTATAGCCGTTAAAGTATTATAAGTCGCAAATGAATGTATTACGTTTTAACTAAACTTGATTTCACCGCGTCTCGTGCATAGTGGGTGTTGGTTTATTGCTAATGATGTTTCCAACATGCCAAATGCAATTAAACACAGCTTAAATAGTGGATACCTACTTGCGTTAATGACGCGTGATGTGCATTTAAAAATAAATATCGTTGAAACTGTAACCGAGTGATTGCAATTTCAGCCTCCCATATCGGGGTCGCGGGTTCAAATTCTGAAGTTTTCCGTTACCGTTATAGCGATTGATGTTAAATTTTTTAAGTTATAAACTTCTTTAAATTTCCTTAATTACTCCTCCTCCTCCTTAGGTACTCCTTACATCAAATAATATGTTTCTGACGAATAATGTTTTTCGTTTTTCGTCCCAAATAAATACATTATATATATAAGACTAGCTTTTGCCTGCGACGTCGTTCGCGTGGAATAGTAGCTTCGGGCAGCATTTTAATTTCCTAGGATAGTTCTATTGCAAATAATACAGACACAAACTACTCCACGCGGACGAAGTCGCGGGCAAAAGCTAGTAATTAATATACCCTATATTGTTCAGTGATCATGTAGCATTCAAGTGGTGAAAGAATTTTTGAAATCGGTCCAGTAGTTTTTGAGTTTATTCATTACATAAATTTTTTTTTTCTTTTTTTGGACCCATTTTGTTGGTCCACTGCTGGACCGGGTCTCCTCTCATAGTGAGAGGGATTTAGGCCATAGTCTACCACGCTGGCCAA
>DWDX01001857.1:0-16959 GCA_018245675.1 Agara michaeli | reverse complement strand
AGTACCCAACCCGGGATTTGAACCCAGGACCTCCCGATCGGTAGTCGCGCTAGCAACCGCCCGACCAACGAGGCAGTATTCTTTTAAGTACTCTACAATAATAGGTTTGTTAATGCCGTGTTGGTTTTTAAAGTGTTACTTTTCCTGTAATTGATGTCAATACTCATGGAATTTCTTGGCGGGGAAGCTATTGAGCTTCCGAATACGCAATTTACGCGGTAAAAATGAAGGTGTAAAACATTGACAAATAATGCTATCGAACATGGAACTGGGACTGGAGGGAACCTGGGATTTCAATATCCTAGTTTATTTGGATACTCGTAACGATTTTTGGACTCTGAAATGATAGCCGAGTTTGTTCCGAACCCTAATTTCGGTTAGAAAGTCTCCAATTCGGGGGGTCTGGGTTCGAACCCTAGCAGGCATTACTATTCAACGTACGTTTGATTTATATTTTATACGTGAGCTATTTTTATTTTATACATTACAAAATTAAATATCATTTTCTATAACGATGAAGGTAAACATGTGAGGAGAATGGCAGACTACAAGTTTTTTATTATGTACTGTCTGAAGGTGTCTGAAGTCTGTCAATCCGCACTTGGTCAATGTGGGAGATCTGTGGCTTTAAACCTATTAAAAATGAGAGGAAACCCGTGGTCTAGTAGTGTAACAATAAATCGGTTAAAAAAAAAACCAAAAAGATGAGTCGCTATATGGGTAAGTGAACTCTTATAGTAAATATTATAAAAATAGCGTTGAATTGTATTAGAACGAAATGGTGACAATTGGAGTGTTTTGATAAGAATGAAGATGTACAAAAAGTTATCATATTTAATTGCAGATGTTATAAAAAGTGTATTTTCTTTAAATTTTAGATTTTTTTAAACACAAAAAAATGGTCATGTTGTCTTTTGTGGAAGCCTTACAATTATTTTTAACCTTGTGTTATTGCTATTAATATTTCGTCAGGTGTTTTAATTCAAAGTTAAGCAAACAAGTTTTAAATTGATATTTTTATAAATATATCAAGGCAAGTCGGATCGAATTTAAAGGCTTTAGAAAATGGATATATGATGAACTTATACACACAACCTGATCGTCGATTGAGATATGTACGGATAAGAAATCTGCGGCCGTGTATCTGTACTAGGTTTTTTAAATTCGCCAGATGAGTAAGACAGTTTTTGAAGTGGCGCCATATTTGAGGGGACGTCGCCTAATCACCTGTCAGTGTTCTTCTGAGACGTACTGGCCTATATTTTGCTGGCCGTAATGACCTCTTTCGTATTAACAAAAAAAAATGTCTGGGAATTTCTCATCTACTTGTACCTATATAGCTAGCTATACGCAAATTTCAACAATTGTAGATTTTTTCTTTTCAGTAATTAAATTATTTACTATAATAAGTCCTAAGTCCTAATAATGGATCGAGTTAGAAAATAAAAAAAACCATTAATAACCTGTTATTCAGTCCGTAGCATGAAATCAAGGCATCGTATGGAGAACTGCTACGACCTACTCTAACTTTCATCCAAAGCGGAGTGTACTGGTCTCAAGTTGGTGACTACAGAGCCTCTCAAGACAGTAAACCCAGTGTTAACCCCCTAAACTTTGAAAGTTATTTTACTTCATCTGGTGCATTGTTATTTCTTAGTCATGGCTTCGTTAAGCGTTGGTTTGGTGTTTCAGTATTCGCTGAGTGCAGTTGCGCCACTCGAATATTGTTAAAACAATGCCAGCCGTATATCAGTTTATAATAACATACAGGTAAGCGCAGTGAGAAATAGTTTACCAAAGTAATCAGCGAGGGTATTCATCTGTTTATTTTGGGTGTCGATAAGGCGAGGCGATAACAAAATTCACAAGTTCTCTTAGCTAATGGTCACACTTTGCTGTACAAAGTGTGTGCATCACGTTTTTAGTAAGAGAGGCTATGGAAATAATAATTCAAATTGTTTAATCCATTACGAGGTGTGTACATGTAGGTACACGTACTTACACTTCTTGAACGTCATGCAATATTCACAACATAATCTGTGAAGGGACAAAAATAGTAAAATGCCCGCTGCGTATACATAACATCATCAAGGATGACATTTAATGCTTCTTCCATAGCTATCGAATGAGAAAAAAACGCCAGAATAAAAATGTTATGTATACAAATTTGTGTTCTAATTGACAAAAATATGGAAATTATTCATTCATCAGATGCAAAATCAAAATCGTAAAATCAGGCAAATTTGCATCAAATTAACTATCTTTTTCTTAACACAAATCCATATTAACATCATAAATACGATCGTAACTCTCTCTATCTGTATGGAAAAATGCATCTATAGCATCAATTCATGCTTGTAGCCTCGCTCAGCGCAGGTCTGATTGAAAAGGGTTTATATTAGTGAAGCGCGATGTTTTTACATACAATCCACCAAGCAACCAACTCACCGGCATATCTGTAATGTTACCGTTACGCATGTTCGCACCAATAATGTCGACACCGGTTTACATCCTCGTATCGCTTAGCTGCCTCACACATTTTGCGGTGGAAAAGCACATTAACTGAAATGAGATTTAAAAAACAATGACTCTTTTATCGTCAATAAGCAACAACAAGTACAAATAGGAATTAAAATCGTGTAGCACGGGCAGGGTGCCCAAAACAGTTCAGTCAAACATAAGGGCTGGAGAGGTCATTTTGACGATTATAACATGACTTTTATGTACAAAAATGTTACTCGTTACGTGTATACTAGGAAAATTCGATTCACGCTATGCAATATTGGCAGATTTGCATGTATAATTTAAACAACTTTATGACCTACCACAACTAGTGGGTCTAATACTAGCGAACCGTGTACGCTGTCGTACGTGATACAATGAACCCTCCTACTATCTAGACACGGGTAATATCCTATTTAAAATATCTAATGTCGCTGCGTCCGTATTTTCTGAGAGCTAAACGTATGTAGATATAGATCTATTTATTACAAAACGTAACAACCTTAGTGTTTATTAGTGCTTTTAATATTATCGTATTTTTTTAGGCGACTTCAAAAAAGAAGGAGGTACCTACTCAATTTGACTGTATTTTTTTTTGGAAACCTTCCAATATTTTAATCGAAATATTGTAATGGGTAATTGTAGGTATATTACCTATTATATGAGCTGAGTTAAATCGATATGTAATGATTAGATTTAAGTAAAAGACCCACCTTACCCAGTTCAACACTAAAAGGGTCATTACCAAAAAATAGACAAGACCGATTTGTTGACCGCTTTACATATACAACCGCCGTAGAACTCAGAAGATAGTGTAATAGTACGGTCAACAGCTCCAACATATAAAAATGCGATTTAACGCCAAATAAAATATGAACCATAGTTTATTACATTTAGAACGGCGTCTAGAAGTTGCGAAAAATTCATATTCAGATTAGCATGAAAATAGATAATACCGCTGCGCTTGCTCTGTCGCTCCGCTGATCTGTTTCAACTTATTTTGATAAATGATTTTTTATAGCACTAAAAATATATTTATTTAATTACAATTTTTTTATTTCGAATTCGTATTCCAACAGTGGAACAATAATAGAAGCATGGAAACGCTCATGAAAAATTACCACTAAGTTGGCGGTTACCTATATAAGTGCCGTCAGGGGTCGGTGTTGCTTAATTTTGTATCGTTAGCGACCTTGGGTTTGCGCGAATGGTCGGCAAAAAAAACGGGATGTCAGTTTTTGAATTGGGAAAGCTGAGGCATTTAGAGTGTGCTGAACTAATTAAATGTCTAACGTATGATTGACATTTTCGTAAATATGCATTTACCGTTAGAAACAAGTTAGAGATAGTATAGAGATAGTATAGAACAGTATTGCTTTTGAAATTGAAAATGAAATGAAATTTTGAGAAATTACACAAATGTATTTATGCAAAGTATTCACACAATTTTATTTATATACATAATGTAAAATTAATTAATTGCTAGACCTGTTATAATTTCAAACAAGATCTGTTTCTCCTGCTTTATACGCTGTATGTAGTACATAAAGAATCTTTTTAAATGTCAATGTTGAATGTAGAATAAGTAATAACAAGGAAAGAAATATCTCGATTATCTCGATATATCGATTAATATCTCATGCATTCAATATAAAACGAATAAAATTTATAATCAAATTGTCATGTCCTAGTCAAAGCCTTACCGTGATTTAAAAGGTTCTAAAGCGCTATATATTTTATAACAGAACATTGCAACATGTGTGAGTGTGCAACAAATGCAAAAAAGCGGCTGTAGCGTCGTGAGTGACGAGTGCATCGTGGCGGGGGCGGGCGGCTTTGGATGGCGGCGCTGCAATTTTCCCCGCCCGCACCGCGCCGTGGGCCGCGTTTTCCGCGAGGGGCGCGCCGGCCCCCTCGCCCGCGACAGCCGGGAAATCGCTCGACGCTCGTCTCAGTCCGGCTCTGCCGTCGCACTATTAAGACGCGTACGACTCTCGTGGCGCACTCTGCACTCGCGAGCCTCCGCTCGAATCAAACGCTCGATCCGATATTCGGACGAACTAAGCGCGCGCGGCGAAAATAGTGAGCTCGTGGCCGGGTACGGTGAAAACCCGGTGCGAAAAGTGGTAAGTGCGGGCGGCGCAATGCTGCCCGCGCTGGCGTTGCTGGCGCTGCTGCTGGCTCCGAGCGCGCCCGCCGCGGCGCGCCGCCATGCCCCCGACCTAAGGGAGGACGAGCCCGCCCGGCGCACCACGCGCCCTGCCGGTGAGTCCGTTTTAATATCTATGATTAACATAATAATGCGGCAGTCGAAAGCATCATAACAAACCAAAAGTACACCGAGAAATATATAATCACACCTATTTCAACATTTTTATTACCAGTTTTACATCGCAGTATAATTTCTGTAATGCACTTTAATGCAATCAGTCTTCGAAACTACATCTATATTTTGTAAGATGTGTTTGGGACTTTAAGTGGCTGCAACGGCTCGGGAATTACCGATACTATATTGGAAAACGCATAAACAATCATGCAGTGGGTATGTCTATGGAAATAATTGGAGCTTAAGATTTGTGAACTGGCGACACGTTAATTAAAATGCACGTAGTGAGTATATGCGGGTAACGAGTGAGTGGCGCGCATAGCCGCATAGAGCGTAGAGCGGGAGTTGGTCATGCCGTCACACTGTAACGCGTCGTGAGGACGGTTTATTGATACGCGTATCTGACGTATCGTTATCGACGTGATATTGCCGGTGGTACTGCGGGATAATAAAAACAATGCCACGTGAGAATGACAATCACCAATCCTCGCGGTACCAATGCAAACGACAAATGTCGAGTGATCTATTTTCGTAGTATGATACAATACCTTACATATTTTATCGGGCAAAGACTTTGTCTCTTAAATAAGAAAGTTTGATAAGATATAAACTGATAAAAGATGAAAACTAAAGTTCAAATTTTACACCGGAAAATATTTGGAAGGTACGATTTTGCGATATTGTCCTAGCATAACATCTAAATATCTGTTAATATTAAGCAGTCATGTTGGGTATAAAAATATTAATTAAGTAATAACGTACACTACACTGATATATATGTATAACTTGCGATGTCCTCGAGCATAACAACATAACAGAATCTGCAGTTACCTACATCGTACTATATAATACTAGATGATACCATTCCTTAAAAATGTAGTTGGCTACTAAAATTTGTAATTTCAATAAAATGTGATAGATATTTACAATTTAAATAAATGTACATCAGTAGCTTAAAAGTTCAATGGGGGGATTAAATATTGGACAACCGCTTATCTTGTTTAACTCGCGATTTATGTTTCGCTATTTGGATTGGATTTGCAATTTCCTAAGTTTTTTAAATATCACTCTTCAAAAATGTGTTCTGTTACAAATTAAATATTTATCAAATATCATAAAATAAACAGACTTGAGAAAAATGTTTTGAGAGTGTATAAATGAAAATAATAATAGCATACCATATTTTAAACATTTGTAAAGAATAAAATTAAAAAATGACGAGGTTACGTAAGATTATAAGGAATAAGGTGTTTATGGTTATTATAATAACAAACATGCTAGGAGTGCACGCACACAATTCGCAATTTTGAGGTGCATTGCAGCTATTTCAAGGATAAAGTTTTTCGATCTGAAGCTGTAGTTCGCTATCACGCCGAAGTATGACGTATACTTAGTCTCTAGGTGTAATATTTTAATGTATTGAAGGTCATATTGTGATAACAACTGGTTGCAGCGGTCACCTTAGGATATCATGTTAACTATAGACCTCCTGATGGTGGGTGGCCGCAATCTGTGCAAAGCCTCGCCTAACTGCAATGCAAGAAGGAAGGCTTTCACGGAGAGCTTTTTTCCATATTTTTTGAGGTGCTCCTCCTTATCTGAGCTGACAGGCCTGTAGTCTAGTGCTTTTGAGAACCTGATGGCTACATTTACGTTGCTACAACTGAAATTCAAGTTGAAAACCGTAAAGGCTTAGCGCACGTTTGCATTTCAACCATGGACATACTCGTAATAGTGCAAGGGTTTCTTCACCGGCGTGTATATCGTACAATTTTACACTTGACTTTATTATACATATATTTTTTATACATATAAGAAACTCATAAATTATGCTGATTCGTAGAACAATAAATAATCTACGTATATGAAATCATACGTTTTGTAATCTTATCATGATGTATTACAATATGAGTGATTATTGTTGAAAACAAACTGCATAAGATTTGCCAATCGCTTAGGCCTTTTACTGTACTGGAGTTTATCATGAGATAGCCTTATTATGTACTCTTATCTTGATAGAATAATCATCAATGGTTGGACTGACATTAAATGATATAACATTAGCCGAATTAGCATACACTAACGTAATAAATAAGAAATAAACTCGTTGGATAGACGTAGCGTAACATGGCGATATATAAATACATAAAAAATCGTCAAGACAAAATCGAATAAAGATTTATGGATTAAGAACTTTATTATAATAACCAGAAATTTGACCAACATAGTTATATAATTTTATGTATACATAGATATTCATACAGATTCAATTAAGCAATTATCAAATATCAATCATATAATGCAAATATATTTGAATTGTATACCTATCTATACGAGTATGTAGTACAAAATAACCTTATATACATGTAAAATCACTATTGTCCGATAATCCCTGGTGTAGTTACCTTTCTATTACCTAATTGAATGTATATTATTACTATTAATTAATATACTACCTAATAGATTGTGGATCTAGGGTGTACTTATAAACGGAAGCAGGTCCTATTACAAAACATTTATTATTAGTGCTGATTCAAAATCTACCAAACTTTTCTCAATAAGCTCGTCACGAGAGTCAGCTCTGCTATGGCAAATCAAGGCTGTGTATAACATACGAGCCAATGTTGACATGAAAACAATACGGCGTTAGTTATTTCACTTGCGTTATTCTTGTCCACACACAAAACAATGTAGAATAGGTATTTCAAAACATGACATTATTACCTCATTTCATTTGTTTAACTCTGCATTATAATATACAAACGGTATCTGATTAATATCGTTGTGAATTTCACCTTGAAACTGACTGTACAATTTACGTAATGGTAATAAAATTCCCCTTTTTCACACTTATTGTACGTTTAACCTTGATTATTAGCTAGGACGACGCAATCTCGACAGTTTGTGTTAGACATGAAGGACATTTCAAGCGGCCTGTCGGGCATGCGTGAGTCACTTTCCCGACAACTTTCATTCATTTTCCGGATCGGATTAAAGGCGGGAACGTTTGCCAAAACGTCTTAACGATCGTGCCAAAAAATTGTATTACCGAGAAGAGAAAAAAGTTGTCTTGTCTTCGTTGTCTAGACGGCCCAGTGAGACGAGACGTGACAGGGAAACTTAGCTGCAGTATAATGCCTTTGAACACAGCTATGTATAGACGTCGCGCTGCATACCATCTATGTATAGAGGGTATTCTGAGAAATTTGTGTTTTAAAATAGTACAGCTTTAAGATATACACACGTAATGAACTACTTTACATTTTGTAATATAAACAGTCCGAAGTCAATCATTAGTTTGTGAGAAAATGTTAATATATATTTAAGAGAGGCAAGGCTAATTAGGATTTTAGAAGTTTCGGCTTATCCCTCATGGATAAAATGTGTCATAGCATAAAATAATGAAATTTCTTACGATAATATTCCAATTATACTGGATTTATCGAAAAACATATAATGTTAAGTCAAAGCCTGTAATCTTGTATTAATGTGAAAATACAATAAAATATAGAACGACGCACTAGACCGTGAACTTTAGTGTGAACAAGACAATTAGATAATGAGCCGCGATCCTAAATTAGACATTATACACAATTTATTTCGGGCACATTGTCAGAAGTTTATCAACTGATCTTATGACACGAGGGTGGCGGCTAAAAATATAATTATTAGCAATTATTGGGAGTCGTTATTGGTTTTATCCCCGCCTCACAGCGTCGGATGTTGTGGAACATTCCAAAATGCTGCGTCAAAAATAGCAGCAATTGTTTTATGGTCTGATCAGGAAAACGCCTTTAATACTGATTCTTTAACAATTAATTTACACACTTAGTACCTGTACTCGCATTAAGGTTTTTTCCCCCTATTTCTATTCTCAATAGCGCAATTTAAAATACATATTTTTATTTAATGGCAAATCCTGGAACTTTAATGTTCACTCCAATGCATTGAATGTTCCATATCGCTGAAAATGCCAGTCCTAAGTCCATAGTAAAAACAGCTTACGTCTTAGTTTGTGTCTGACTACCAGATCCCTGAATCAGGGAACAATGCGAGAATTCCTGCTATCTGGCAGACAAGTCTGTCGCAAAGTACGAACTCTACGCCTATTGGAATAGAGCTGATTCTTATGCTGGAGACCTTTGGACAAAGGCCCACTTTACGTTGTTTTGAAACATAGAAAAGTTTGAAAGAAATGATAGAGGAATCTCGTTGGTGACACTAGTGAAATATCAACATGTCAGATTCATATAACAAGTCAGAGGTGGGTGTTTGGATTTGAACCCGGACTCCTTGGACTAAGATACTGATTTTCAAACTAATAAGCTATTAGTGTCTTAATTTACCTTATAATTTATTAATCATATAACTATGTTTACCACAACAAACATAACCGAATATATCAAACAGATCAAGAATTTATATTGTTTACCGAAATTGTCAGCATTTAAGCTCCTTTGAACCACAAAAAATATAATGTGCAAAGGTTTACAACTTACTTTATGCAAAAAAAACAAACAAGTGCAAGAACCTGTTCAATGCAAACTGCCGAAGAGTGCATTCCGATTGTCTTCCGGCGCCAGCATTCGGCTTCCTGATTAAAACTTGATGTTCAAGGCGAGAACTTGAAGAATGCTTCTAGGCAAGCGTGTTCCATCTCAGGTTAAGGTTATGTTTACTATTCATCGACTATATTCGACACTAGTTTTTGCCCGCGACTTCGTCCGGGTGAAATAGTGTCTTTAGGCAGCATTTTGAGTACAATTACAGCCTATATGTTGCCGAGGACTATAGCTATATAACAAAAAAGTTTTATCAAAATCCGTCCAGTAGTTTTCACGTGACAGCCGGACAACAGACAGACAGACAAAAATTTCAAAATGATTATTTTTGGCTGGTGTTACTTGTATGAAGACCCCCAGTGGTACATTTTTTAGTTTTTATTCAATGTATACAATGGAACTTCTACAGTTTCATTATGTAATATAGATAACATACAAAAATATTTAGAATTTAGATATAGATTTGATTTAAACGCATGACACTCGCAGCAGTAACATTCTACGGTATTTCAATCACCAATAGAATGATTTTGGTCTCGTTGTTAGCACGGATATTGGGTTGATCCACATTAAATGATGAACTCTACATACAGTACAATAGCACTGATGATTTAAATTTTGATATTAAAATTTTCTTCTTCTATTGTATAGTTAGGATATATCTTCACTTCAACGACGATGTATAAATGTCTAAAATCATACTTATTTACTATACACAATTTTAATACCTATCCGTGGTCATTACAGAAATATTCGTGTTTGGTGTGAATTCACAGCATTCGTCTTACCAATGAGACACGCTAACCACTTGATCATCGGGTTATAAATATAAACTACATATTATCTTTTTTATAGGGGTGATAACACTACGTCGACATACTAAATAAGGAGATTTATATAGCATTACGCCCGCTGTTTCGTCTTTATAAACTTTATATACAAAAAATGCGAATATAACAGAAGGGTAATTGGCTGTAGCATTTGCAGAATCGATTCTTGAATCTTGACACTCCTGACACATCTATCACCATTATTATGATTAATGCAAGCAGTCACATCTTCACGGCCAAAGTCGATTTGTGATATAGAGCAGACATGAGTCACGTAGCGTTTGTTTCTTGGACTGATAAATAGAGAGCTTGTTACAATTACAGCTTTCGAAAAGTCAATATTGCAGAACTATTTATTTGCTATTTATCAATAACCACGATCGATAATTGTGTGTTTTTGATTTTCGAGATATTTGTATAGTAATTAATTCATGCATTATTTATGAAACTTTTTAAATATAGTTTTGTAATTATTGTCTTCGTCATTTAACTATATACTCAAGTGTTTATGTAACTTTTTTAGTTAGTTTAGTTTTTTTTAGGATAGCTATTACCTTGATATATTGATAAAATGAAAATTAAATTCACGGAAAATAAATTGATCTCGAACGCTATATAACATTCGTTCCAGATAATAAATTGCATGCTTTAGGTCGACGGTATAGTAAACTATACGGTGCGGATGAAGAAACCGACGTTAGACTCGAAAATTTACAATATAATGCAACAGTTCCACGCACGAACACCACACAAGAACGTAATTGTGAACATGAATATACCCGATTTGTGGAATGTTTACGCGTTATATGTATTATACAAGACCGCTTGCATTGTGACGCGTACGGCATGAAAATGTGTTTGCACGTTTGATTACTACGCGACATTGTAACTCCGGTAGTAAATTACAGTAGCGCCACTTCATATAATACGCGCGGATTTCGCATACCAATGTATGTAAGGCAGTTCGTCCACGATAGTAAATTCCACATAGATATTTTGTATGTGCACAGACTATCGTACTCTTGCTATATAATCGTGGTCTGATGTAATGTAACAGGTACATAAGCTGAACAATGGAAATTAATGTTTACATATTTGATTCATATATTTTATATGTATATTACAGCATTTTTTTAATGAGTAGCTTATGTATATTTACAGTGCATTTCATAAGTAGATAGTCGCGTAACAATCGTGCGGCAAAAAATATTTTGTTTACAGTTGCACTGCTGGACTGAACTAAGTCGTACTGAACTGTGAATGTGGTGCATTTGCCGTAATTTTATACTGTACGAGTATGTAATTGGTTGATAGCCGCTTATGAATTAATAGGCGGATTTAATTACTATATCATTACATTTTTATTCCGTGTTATCTAAACAATGTTGAATTGATAAATGTGTGTGAGGATATTTACGTGACTCTATATCCGTCGATCAATCCCGCCATGAGACCAAACGTTCTGTACGAATATAAATAAACAAACAGGTAACATTTCCACATAAAAAGTACACATGTACGTTTTTGTGAACCGCCACTTAATTGAGGAAGTCGAGGTAATTTTGCGAGTACGAATTAAAATGATACAATCGAGTTGCATAGCGTCACCGAGTGAGGCGTAATGTCGTAAATCGTGTTTGAGAGTTGTGTTGCGTTATGTCGGTGGCTCAGAACGTCGCAGGACACTTATGTCCAATTCAGTCGCTGGTTCATTGCCCCGGGGCCTGGCCGTAACAAACGATCCGCTGAGTGACGTCACGTGATGTGCATTGCACTCAAATTGCAACGGACTAATGTTCTCTCCCCAGGTACCCATCATCATATCGTATGTAGCGTGGTTGTAGCGTTTGTTCGTATACGTATGTTTAATGGTTGCATTCAGTATTACCTCTTATCACGACCCCGATGTTATGACGTGAAAACTTATAATGCTATCTTATATTTATACATATTTATTACTATGGCACGCGATGGCGCCATATTTGAATAGAAATCAAGCTCGTGTCGCAGTGTGATAAACAGATTAAATGTAAAGACAACATCGCATTAAATCTACACGACGAAAATCATGCAGATAAGACTTTTATTAATACTCTCTTTTAGATATAAAGAAATTGACATTAATGTTACTAGACGGTAAATTTCATCAAAATGCAAATAATATTCAATATTTGGACATTGATAATTTGAATATTAATGAAAGTATTAAGCGTGTGAAAGACATTAAACAACTCGTCTTGTTGAATAATGCTCTTGATTATTGATAAATTGAGATAGGACAGTAGATATCAATAGGATGAATTGAAGTGTAAGTGATTGAACAAGAAGTCTTTAAAATAAGACATACTTATCATCATTACGCGCTTTAACATTATAGGTCTTAATCTTGTAAATCGTAAGCGTGTCAGCCAGTTGGGTATTATCATGTATTGTTTATATGTAAATAAAAAGGTGGATAACATATTTTTAATGACTTTTTCAATGTATCACTTCAGTATCCAGCCATGTTTTGACATATAAAATTGTAGGCTAAGATTGGGCGAAACAACCACATCTATGCGTATTTTTTTTTCATATGGTTATGTATGTATGAAATGAAGACTAGAGCAGTTTGTACTGCAGAGTGACTTGCATCAAACAAATTCAATGTGCCCGTATCAACATATTTTATCAATCCCTTATTTTCATTCATACTTACAGACAGGCGTAAAGTATAACATGAATATCTCTACCAAATATACAAGAAAAATAAAAACAATTTCTGAATGCGTTATTTATAGATTTTTCGTACTTTGATTATGTAGGATTAAGAGATTTGTTTTTATTGCTTTCGCTAGTCGGTCTTATATTTTTATGAAGGAACACAACTTCTTTCCGTTAGGTTAAAAAACGATAGTTTTTAAACAATACATTTATTCCAAGTTTTGGTTCACAAGGTACGGATTTAAATTAAGGAGAATAAATAAAAATGTTTTATGTGATAGATCTAATACCAACGTGTGACCGCTGGCGTGTTCTCACTAAATATTAGCGCACTTAATTAACGCCCAACGAACTCACTTCCACGAAATTAATTGAGGTCAAAGAATTTGAGTGCATACGTCTCAATTAAGCCCAACGTTCGTTACACCGAAATTATCGGCGTCGGACATTACTGCAGTTTACTTTTATTCGTATAAATAGACCGCAATAACATTGGCATATTTAACGGCAAACGTGGCTCGCCGACTGTGCGCATACAATAGGCATTAATTATAAAAAAAACACGGGATAGGAATGCCGTCGGTGCAGATTTGGGCAGGTAGAATTTTTAACACCTTTCTGATCAGATCCTGGCGTGTCATAAGCCACCCACAGGTTCTAATTAAGCCGGTAGCCAACAAAGGCGCCGGGCCGACCATAACGCTGTCGGATTATGCGGCCCAGGAGATCACGGCGGGTCGTCGGCCGGCGATGCCCTCGCGTGCTACAATTGCACACAATACGCCCCCGCGCGACCCGACAAACCAAAAAGTTAGAAAAGTGTGGCACGGTGGGCCGCCAGGCCACTGCATCGCGTCCGCGATACCATCTCGGCGCCACGCCGCTAGCCGCCGCCGCCGCCGCGCGCGTCGCTTCACCTACCTCTTGACGCTTTAATTTGAACATTTTGTTACTGTCAGCATTTCGAGAGAGCGCATCCGTTGTCTAATCGGACAGAGGTGAGGATGGCATTTAATTAGCAGCTCATTTTTAAAGTTCCGTGAATTATTGCATACCGTAAAAAATTCGGGCGCTTCGGTATCGATACTGAGAAACGACGATCTCAGATCTGATTAATGTAATGAATTTTTTGTCAAGCCGGAGGCGAATTTCATTATTGAAACTAATAAAACGGTTGGATTTCGTTAAGGCGGGAAAACGCGTCGAGTTACGGAGAGTCGAAGTTCCTCCCACGGCTGGTGGCGGTCCTCGTTATGAACTTGAATTAAATGAATGACGCAGTTGTATGAATGGCGCGGCAATGAATGTGAGTCGGAAGTGCGAGGCGCGCTTCAGCACGCTAGCCCATCGCGCACGTGCATCCGCCCTGCGCTCACCACATCGCTCGCCGCTCGCGCCGCACGCCGCAAGCCGCACGTACTCCCCGCACTTCACGATGACTAGCATATTTAATACGTCCGTTAGCTACTTGCAAATATGTGTAAAAATGGTAATACATGCCACCTGTGGTCATTTACTTACATCGAATGTAAAAAAAATGCAATTTAAATTCGTAATTCTTGAGCAAAATAGCGTTCTTTCGGATTTTTTTCCCTTAAATATAGCTAATTAGCAAAAAATTACTACGATGAATGATCGTAAAGATAAGGATTACATCTAATTACCTTGATATAATTTAATTATTACCGCTTTATAAATTTTATTATAAGGCGATGGTAACTACTTACTACATATTAGGTGGTTCATCGGCTTGTTTGCTTGGTTTTCTATATTAGAAAAATACGGTATTGAGGTATCCCCGGAGCGCTATGGAGTTCTTTACAAGTGGTGCAAAAAGGGCTCTCTTTCAAAGCTAGCAACGCATCGGCGACTTCTTGGGTGTTGCAAATGTCCATAGGCTACGGTGACCACCTCTACTATCAGGTGACCCCTAGCCTTCTTTGCTAGGCTAAGCATTGGAAAAACGTGTTCAATATCTATTGTTTAAATGAAAATGAAAAACAAGAACCATATTTGCATTGTTCTTAGGAAATGTTACAGTTTCATGATTCACACAATAACACAGGTACATTGTATGGTGTAAAAATTGTGAACTACCGATGAGTACAGTCATACGTTATGTTTTTATTGATACCTGAGTTTACATTTCATTGTAAGGACACAGGTGTGGCCTCGTAATCGTTTATAGAATTATAGCTTTACAAACGCATAAATTAGCAGTAACTTATTATAATTCAAAGGTTTCTTACGGAATGTCTAGTAACTTGTTGCGGTAAACACGACTGGAATCACGCGTGTTTTGAGATCTTCCTTTTATTTTACCTTGATGGATATTGCAGTTTACGAGTTCATATTTTTTTGTTTGAAAGCAATAATTTTTTGGATGGATATCTGCGAGTATATGACCGAAATGTATATACGCGGACCTATCATCTAATGAAACGGATGCAGTACCTAAACGTATATGACAAGCGAATGAATGAGAAAGACGATTTACGATTTACGATTCCTTCTCTGTTTCTTCTATGTTTTACGATTCCTTCTCCGCGACCTAAAAAAACTTATTTTCTTCGTTCCCATATTCTTTTCATCCTATTTTATTGTTTCACTGTTGGATACGAAGCTCACCTGATCAAAAGAAGGAGCCATAGTTTTCTACCATACTCTCCGCTTGTGCGAATTGGCAGACCTCATATATCGTAGATAATATTACGCAAAAATGTAAGGTGTTCATTGTACAAGGTTCCTCACAATGCTTTCCTTCAGTTATAGTGATATTTAATTTTTTTAAATTATCGAACTTTTCGTTATGTAACGCGAATTCGCACGCATTCTCCTATTTTTTGACGACTATAGACGTACGTGATAGCGTGTCGGTGCCGCAAACCATGAGTTTTGCCACTGCCAAAAGTCACTCAACGCTAAGGAAGTTTTTACTTAAAAAAGCACGTAAGTCTGTAAAATCAAAGACGCGTGTCTGATTTTGAATCCTAGACTCCTGAAGTGCGAGATTGACAATAGACTATCACTGTTAAACACGTCCGTTGTAAATAATGTCTTCAAGTGTTTTATTATGTATTTACTCACCAACTGTAGATACCGAGATATTACATAAACAACGATTTGCTTGATGAGACAGGCGATCAATTCCATGTGAAGCGATCGTTAGCAACATCATAATTGCCTAATTGCTAATCGATCTTGGAAACTGTTGATAAATTAATCTTTTTGATAAAATCGTTGATCAAATACGCAGATGTTTTGCGAATATAGAAACACCAATACTGTGATAAGCTTTGTGTTACTTTTCCGATTACATTTTGTTAATGAGGTCGCATTAAAATTGATTTTAGATATTTTGCAGTGTTTTCTATGGATTTAAACATTCAGTCATAACATATTTTATTTCAAGAATCAAATAATAATACAGCATTTCTAGAATTGTCAAGAACATTTTAAAACAATCTACTGGATTGGTTTTTAGTTAAATCCGCTAAACTGCAGTCTATATTTTAATGCTATATATGTAGGTATATAGCTATATTACATACCAGTAGTTTCTGAAATAAAGTTAAACTTATTTTTAAACAATTTTACCGAAAAATAATTATAATTACTGTTATCATGGTGTACAAATATTTCCCTGTGAAAATGATACGTCGAACAATTGTTCTTATTATTATTATTATATCATTACGCCAGTACCCTCAAGGGTTAGGCAGGAAACACCGAGTGCCATATATCTCAATTCCTACAGAACTGACGTGTTTCTTCTACGTTCATCACTCTCTTCAAACATGCGCGCCGGTTTCGTAGACTTTTGATTCACCCCTCACCTAGGATCTAACGTAGAATAAATGTATTTAAATTCGCATCACTACATAGTAAAAAACAAAGTCGCTTTCTCTGTTCCTATATCCCTATGTATGCTTAGATATTTAAAACTATGCAACGGATTTTGATGCGGTTTTTTTTTAATAGATAGAGTGATTGAAGAGGAAGATTTCTATGTATAATAACATTGGTAGAAAAATAT
>DWDX01001856.1:0-16960 GCA_018245675.1 Agara michaeli | reverse complement strand
CCGGACAGGTAATTGAAACGCGCCTGTGTGCGCCCAACCCAATGCCTGCCTACGTCACAGAGCTCAACGCGTTACTTGTTGAGTTTCAGCTCTACACTCCAATAAACCTGGACGAATGTGTGCGAAACGGTACACGCAGTTGCAAATTTCACGAGTTACATGAAAAGCTAAGCAACACCGACGTAGGCTTTTTTCGGACATGTGACCGTTGGTGGCAAATTACCACAAGCATTTCTGTACTCAGAAGGATACCCTAATGGACTTTCCCGAATAATTAAAAAAAGGATAAAAGGGTATACTCGTACATGGTTGAGCTCACATGTCACTTTTATTGCAATCAAAGGTTTGTTTAGAGATGACTTCGGATTATTTTTGGAAATTAATAATTTTTTAGGTATATTTGTATTAACATGATGTGAACAAGTTTGATTTTATGAAGCTCGATTCGTAATACATTCATAGAATGATTGAACAGTTCGATTCACTTATTGAAAGGAGCTGTCCTACGCTACGCCACGCTCATGTCGAAAAAGCGTACACTCAAATCTTACACGCGCAAATAATCATACGTGATTGCTCACAAATTTCACCTATATATAGAATCCAATTGATTTCAAATGTTTTTGACAACAACGAACGATTTATTTTTAGACAGGTGTCTATAAATAAATCGCTCTAATTCAAAGCACTACACTTTTACATTATGCACCTTTATACATATACGTTATGTTACGCAGGTTGATAATTTACCTACCGTTTATATACATACGCTAAAAGTATACGACACTTAAAAAATGCGAAGTTAACGATAGTTAAAAAAATAATTTCCAGTATGAAAACATTCTGTGTCAAGCTTTTTAAATGGAGCTCTAAATTGAAAGGCGATTTCGATTTCCAAATTTTAAAAAGTAACACGGCTTTAATTCTTAAATAATTTTAAAATTCCAATGTTCTTTCTGAAGCAAGAGAACCGACCGTAAGTTAACTTGATTACGGTATGAACGCGTATATTTTTTAAACGACTGGAGGAAAACGTGTTTATATCACTTTTTGTAATGTTTCACGTTTCTGAAGTCGACCAAATATTATGTAAATACCTACACAGATCTCTAAAATGTAAATTATTTATAACCACTAACAATTAGACGGAAAATTTGAAGTTTTAACATTCTTACGTATACATAGGTATGTATATATTTTTTAAACGACCACCGTTGGCCAATATGTAACGTACAAAATTAAGGAGTTCTAATTCATGCAATGTAAGAAATACGTATTTAAAACAATATTATACATTGCATATGCAAGTCGGAACAAAGTTTGAAATATTCTATAGTGATGAACCCCGATGAGAAAGTGAATTCTATTTTAAATTAAATATACAATATAATATATTTGTTACTCACCTATGGTCACTGGTTAGCGGAGAATAGGGCAGCTGTAGAGTCGGTGGTTCTGGTGCGATGTGGCTGTGGAGCCTCGGCGCGAGCTTATATATGCGGCTCCGCTGGGCGGGAGACTGGGCGGCCCGCCCTCCGCCTTGTTAACTTGTGCACCAAGGTGCGAACACCACGATAACCTCGTTGGAACACAATATTAAATTTGTTGCTATTTAACATTATAAAGTGGTTTATTGCGAATAAAGCTTTCATTTATAGGTACAAATGAGTACAGATTGTGTCTCATATCGTAACAATTATAGTTAAACCATCTTTTGCGTAGTTGAATTTTATGTACCAATTAAAAATAGAAAAAAATATATCTTTATTTGTAAAAAAAGATTGCCATGCCATTTCATGATACTTAATTATTCATAACTATTTTAATTTTAATTAAAGTAACTATTTTAATGTTTAAAATTAGCAGTTATTAGAAAAAAAAACCCGTCATAAGATCTATTCCCTTTGAAATTGTAATTAGGCGTTCATTCTGCATGTACACAGTAGCGTTAACCAAATTCTTTGTCATTCTAGACTTAAAGCAGTATACTTATTTAAGTATCTCGATGCGAATAAGTAATTTAAAATTTTCAAGGTTGTTTTGAATTATAATATAATTAAACTTTTAACAGTAAAGTCATGCCCGGCGCTTTCAGCTCATAAATGAGCGATAATTAATAAATAGCGAATTTTAATGATAATCGCTATGCGTCGGTAGAACTTTCAAACAGTCCGTTCCGTTAGTTGTAAGTGGATATAATTATGTTGTCAAACTATGCTGGAAACTTTTAGTATGGTTTACATACTCGTATATGGAGCTGACGATTACCCTTAGTACTCCTACATACGTGTTTCTATCAATTTATCATTAAAGTAATATTGAAAAGCCATATAAATTGGGTCTGGAACTGACCCGTGTCTTTACTAATTATTCAGAGTGTTAGGTTGTTATTGATACTACAAGCGAGAGGGCCAATAAGATCATTATATACATATTTTTATTATACAAAAAAGTTCAATTTCAAGTATCAATGTCACACGGGTTTTTTTCGAATTACACAGTTAAATTGCCAACAATTGAACGTGCTCTACCATATGAGGTAAAGCATATGCCCCTTTATGCGTTGAACGTTGTATTACATAATCACTTTTCAGACCCCCATCCGTTGTCTTATTGAGTTTCCTCAAAAGCGTCTTAACACAGAAGGAATATAAAATGATGTTTAAATTCGTCCATGTCTTTCCTGTACTCAGTGATGAAAAACTCAACGTTTCCATCACAATTTATGTACAAAATTTAACACATGATTCTCCATTAAATAGTGCAACTCCGTAGCAGAAGCTCTTAAGCTGATGTGAAAGTAACGGTTTCCTGTCTTCTTAATATTGCGTATTTCTATAAATCATGCAATTAAATTTGGCGATGTACGAGCCAATTGGATCATCTTAATTCAAACTCCTACCGAAAACTTTGCGATCTTCGTATTACATACATACCGTCACGCCAGGTCCCTAACGGGGTAGGCAGAAAGCACCGAGTGCCAAATAACTCTATCCTTGCAAATATCTTCGTATTGTTACCTAATATCTTTTTACATGTAGCTGACATTTTGCTCCTACAAAGTAAGTGCTTTGATGTTAATAGGGATGCCAATAGGGTTCACTTACGTTGCAAAAATAAATATGATATGACAGGCGGAGAAACGTGCATGATTTCCACAGCAATATTTTTCGAAATAGTTCTTTTTACTCGACGCCGAGCTGACACATCGTAAAATACTTTTGGCCTTTTGTCCCTAATACAAATATATATGTACGACTACATATGTTGTAAATGTTGCGAAATGATATATTAACTATGTATCAAGTAGGAAGTAGAGAAAGTGTGGAATAGGAAATTTATTGGAATATCAATTGTCGTGTAGTAGACAAGAAGACAATGAGTATGTGACCTTCATAATCATATTATAAACATGTCTTTACATGTTATATCATAGACAAGCGATACGTCATGGTTTCTTTCGCGTTGGGTATTTATGCATCTAAATTGCGTTTGTCGGATTACTTGATTGATTGCCCCTCTCTTCAATTCTAAAGTGAGCTGTTCGGTCAAAAGAGCTGACGTTTCAAAGTTTGCTCGGTAAGAAGAAAGAAACAAACAAATGAAACCAAAAACAGCGCGTGTTCAAGTTTCGGTAATTGAAACCTAAAAAATAAGCTTAAAAAAATATGACTTTGAAAAAGTTTGAAATCACAGACAGATGTTCTTATGAATATGTATTTAAAAAACAATAAAATTGCTTTGACTTTTTGATTTACAAATTTTAAAATTTCTTCAAAATTTCAATTTTTCTTTTCTTCCTTTTTAGCGACTACCAAGAAGTAATGATAAAAGGCGTTCTAATAACGTGCGTCATGTCACACTTGATATACTCGTAAGATGGTGCATTCCCGTCACATTCCGACCCTCGTTATTTAGCATCGTGAATATTGTACGTAGTAAAGATACTAAATACGTATACCTACATATATCTAGACCGAGGATATTGCATTTCGTAGCTTCGCGTAGCGTATATTTCAACATTTACACACTAGTTTTTCTCGTTAAATTTATTAAAGTTATACTGCACGAGTGCTTTTTGAAATTTAGCAAACTCTGTGTTTATTTATTGTTATTGAAATACCAATTGAGGTAGGAATGGAAGAGGTAAATCTAGAGTTACCTACGTCAATCAAATCGAAAACTTACTATACGAATGCCAGCCCAAAGGTACCTTTAATAAACGACCCAGTAAGACGACTTGCATGAAACTAGGCGAGGCGAAATGAGTTTGTGAGGACTGTACCAGGCTGAGTTTGTGAGGACTGTTCCTATCCCTGGGGGAAATAGGTGTGTAAGTAGATTCGTAGGTCATCAGCTCATCAGACATATAATATGCCCTCAGACTGCAACCATCATTTAATGCCTACCCTACAACATTATAAATACCGTGCAGTCATAATTCACACAAGTTATTTACTGTTAACATGTATGTATATGTATACGTATGACTATTGAGAACTGATATGAATATACGTTGGGAGACATATCACATTGAATATGGTTATTAATTTCATTGGAAACAACGTCTAGTTTTGAGTAAACCAATTTGTCAATGTATCGCGATTAAATTGCCATTTGACACAATGAATTTAACGGGTAGATGATAATTGAAGATAATAATATACAAGTCCAAAAGTATGCGAGACGCTCATAGATGCGGTAGATAATCCTAAACTTGGAGTTCGAATCATCTCAGTTATGAATGTCTCTTGCACGGGTGACCTGGTTTTAGTTTGTCATAAGCGTCGCCTGAAGAATCGAGAGGTCACTCCAGCTTGTTATATCACTACAACGCTTGACATTAACGTAATCCCTTATTTCAGCATAAATAAACTTTCCACGATGAGTTGGTTATTATCTTGCGTCCTTACGACAACCATAAAAGCCTCATTGTGTTAGACATGACAGTCAAACATAGTCCAAATTAGACCGTTATTCAACATCGCTTTAAAAAACAAAACAAACTCTTAAATTGTTACAAAATACAAAGAAGCATTACTTAATTCTAATACATATTTTTAAATATAGTCTATGGTTCTATAAATTGCATTTACTGCTGCGAATTCAAAACGTGATTTATTTAACAATTTATTTGCATAACAGCAATGTTATTTGTACATTGACAAAAATAAAATAAGTTACCACTGAAGTCATCATTTTGGGTTGCTCGCACACTCATTACCAAACACACCGACATCCAGATTATAACATAAATTGTTACATTTCATGACATTTGCGAATAATAAGCAATTACGTATTCAGATCGCGAATATTTCACCCACATTATGCGTTTCTTTAATATTTGTATCAGGATATAATGTCGACGGCCTTAATTATAGCTCGGCGCCTGATGAATGCTGTCCCTAATGAAGTAATTATTCGCTACAAATGGATAGCCTCTACAACGGCACAGTTAATTCGAATGGGAGTCACATTGACTCGTCAACATTTTTATAAAAGTACATTTATACTTCACCAAGATTAAAATATTTATAAGTTCCATGGAAAATACCCATTTTTCCATTTACTTTGAAATTGTGTTAAATCATCTTCCAACGGTAGATAAGACCGTCTCAACTTACATTATAGCATGTGAAAACGATTACAGAAATAAATTAATAATTCAGATTTCTGTCTCCTTAAGGCCGGCGTGAACCTTTTTCACGGTAGGAATGGGTGAAGCGATGGCACTTCCCCTTGCGAACTGTATACACATTCAAAATAATATAATTAAAACGGGATGTAATATGTAAAAAATATTGTTAACAAGAATGATATTATAGGTGAATGACAATATTAACAACGTTGTTGCAAATGGCCATAGAAAATTGAATGTAACGACATCAATATTCTATTACGCTCATAGAATGCTAGCCAGCGCTAACGTTGACATTGCATTTGAATATTCGGTTTCTATCGATCAGGATGTCACAGAGAAAGTACACTGCACGCTGATCTATCCCTGAATAAAGGAGGAGATCAATATAGCTTTAACAGCACGCTGGAAGTCAAGGATTATTAAAAGTGAATTCAACCAATAAAATCAGCACTATATACGTTACGTATATCTACTTATGTACACCGCTAGGATGAATGTAAGAGAAAAACCGACTTTATAGAACCTCTAGTAGAGCTTACGTGATGGCTTGTATCGATGGTAGAGGACGTGAAATAAGTTTGTCAAGATCGTAATTAGTGGAAATAACTAGAATCTGCCTGCAGTGCAAAGATAGCTACTGAATACACAAGGTAGCATGTTAAATTCGGATTAACTCGTTCCAGTGTTTGTTGATAAGCATTGTTTTGTACGTTTGTAGGATTTTTTAGGTAACCCTATAAACTCATTAAAGTTGCTAGTTAACTTGAACGTTGCCTTTCTATAGACAGTTTCTCTTCCCTACTTTTAAAGTAAAGTTAAACCCAATTTGTGTACACCTTGGATCTTACCTCACTCTGCGCATACCTTATCAGAAAGTTGACGTGCCAACGAGGAATAAATATATTGCAGTGCTTAATTGCGTTATACATAAATTATATTTTTTCGACCCTTATATTGTTTCACTGCGAGTCTCCTCTCATTGTGAGAAGGTTTTTAGGTCATATTGTAACACGCAGACGCACTCAGAAAATAGGAATACTTTGTAACACATCTAAGGTGTGTATGATATTCACATTTTAAGTTATAAAACGCCCGTCACTTTGTAATGCCAGATGTGCGTGCAAAGTTTTGAACCCCGAATCCCGCAGTAAGAGATTGAATTTCAAACCACTAGGCTATCACTGCTAAGATATACATATATATATTATGTCGAAATTCCTTGCTGCATATATTTTATTAACATATTTCAATAACATATTGTTACACAATGTATTCTGTTCAAACGAACAAAATTTATAGCAGCGACAATTATTATAATTAATGGTTTCGTGCCATAAATCTTTATTTTTCCCAACCCAACACCAAGTGTTAATTACAGGGTAACAAAAAACTCACAAATTGTAGCAATATCATTATATATTTTGATAGACATGTTTTTTTAAGTTCGACCAAAGGATGATGCTTAAATGGAAAAATTAAAATTTATGAAACAGAACGAGCAACAGCTTTTCTAAAAATGTAATATTTTATTAAATTAAACGTTGATTTTTTACGTTGTTATAATACGTTTAACGTTTTAAATGTTGAATATTCTACAGCCTAATAAAATTGCATTAAACACTGAACTTGAATTCCAAAAATATAGAAAACATTAAGGTGTTATTCGAATAGTCGTTGGCTGTAGCTTTTTGAGCCATTTCCATTATCTAGAGTGCTCTTGAGATTTAATAACAGCACTTGACACGGAGTGGTGATACAAATCTAAGTTCTATATGGACTGCGATATGCCACTGAATGATGTCATGAGATATATTGCGTCAATAGATTCGTTGTGAACCGCACCGCCCTGTTGGGAAACATCTCGTTTGGTAGGCAAAGCTACAAATTAATAAATTTTCAAATTACAAACTTGTCATTATGCTCCTCACAGTGTCATCGGAATTAAAAACTCGTGTAATCCAAGTTTGTTGACGGAGGTTTGTGGGTTGCGATGGTCCTATCTTACACCAGAGATATTACACTTTGTAATTAATTTTCCGCTTCCATTTTCTGCCGTTAAATGCTGATGTTTGTGTAAGGTTACGCGTCTATATCATATTAGACGTAGAAAGCAGGTTGCCCTGATTGACGAAGTTTCAATACATTGGTGTGTAATATTTAGTTAAACACGGATAGATCTTAAGATTAGCTAAAGATGTTTTAAATGTACCCTGTTCATTTATAATATACACACCATGGGTCATTAAATAGGAACTTAAGAAACTTGGTACCATGACATATGGAGAAAATTTTCCAAATTCAAATAAAGAAAAATCTTCATTCTCCGTTAGGTTTCGCATAGGTACAGATTGCATTTGACAGCATGGTATTCAGGCGACCTACTTTTTATAAAAAAAAATCATTTATAGCGACTGTTATATGCAGACATTTTAGTAAAAGCTCCCGTTCTTGCTGGTGACTGACAGAAGATATTCCCTGCGGTACGATAAAACCGTCGAACATTATAAAAACCAATGCAGAGGGGTCTAAGTACAATACACGTTTGTTTTTGTTAAGTTAAAAGCCTAAATAGCATTTACTACAGAGAGATACTTATTTACTCAATAACTTGTATTATACCATACAGTACCTACATTCAAATATTTTATGCGGTAAATTACAAAAGAGTTGAAGTTTATATCGTAGCACTTGACCGTTCTTTTAATTATTCAAATCACACTGAATTAAGCGAATAGAATTTTTGAATATTTCCACCGTACAACTTGGGTACGCACTTAAATAATGGTGAAGTGATTTTTCTGATATTAATAAATTCCCAGATAAGGGAGTGCCGGGTTCGTTGAAAATTGGAAAACTTGATTAATGAATTCCCATTTAGGCGTCAGAAGACCGTAGAATTGATTTGGAGTGACATAGATTGAGTCAGGGCGGGCAGGAGTAACGTAGCGTACATACGTAGGTACTACATAAATTTTGTCATTTGTACAGGTATTTTAAAAATCGATAGGATATTATTATTATGATATGGATAATATATCTAATAATGTTTACTAGAATTTTAATAATCCATTCCTTCTCTGCAATAGCTTTGAGTGTTATAGTTTTATTATCATGCGCATTCATGTTGCAGAGGGCACGTGTAACTCGTCAACAGCAGGCTGCATTGTGACTTCCGTAAACAGTTACCATACTAAAATAGAACGCTTTAGCAGTAGAGCTATACAACATACAGCTATACAGCAAGCAGTGACAAATCGTTGCAATCTTTTGTAGATAATTACAGGTTCACGATTACCTACGATCTGGACTGATGGTTAGCTCAGTGCACTCTACGATGTAGCTAGCCTGCCTATAAAATTCTTATTCACTTTCATTGCCTATTCACGGTTATCTTGAACAATTTGAAGACTACATACGGCGAGGGCGAAGAGTGACAGCATGTAGTTCCAATCTACATACTAGTTACATAAATAGTGAACGAGCTTACCGTGAAGGAGCCACTTTAACCCACCCATATTAGATGTTCAGCATGCATCATACTGACTTGTGAGTTCTAAAAACGAAGAGTGAACTTTTATTGCAGAAATGTCCAACTAACACTAAAGGTACATCTCTATTTTTACTTTGGCCCAAAATGTATCCAAGAATGGAATTTTCCATAACATATTTTTTTTATAAGTAACAGTTTATAACCGAATGTACCTCACTGCTATTAAAGATCAATAAAAGGTAAATTGACTTGAGACGGCCTTTTAGTTCCATCGCATGGCACCGGCACTGGACCTCTTCTGTGTACCAATTAATTTTGAATATCTCGTACTGTATTTTTTGAAAGGAACTGTTGCGTTACATTTTTGTACAATTCCTATTATAGATATAATAAGAGTAAGCATAATTTATTTTATGAATAAGCGTGGCTGTAGGTAATCATAGCTCTCTATTTTACAAACCCCTAGCGATTGTTAATATTGTTTTGGAAATAGGGCTTCTTGATACCTACTTGTGGATCGAAAACGATAGTTAAAGGTAGGCAGCTTTGAGTGCGATTTGAATAAAATTTACCAGAAATTGGGTGTCACTCTTTAGCATTTAAACAAGCTTCGAGGTGTTAAAGTATGCTCCGGGCATTTCAATGCGCCTTATTAACCGACTTCAAAAAAAGGAGAAGGTTCTCAATTCGTCTCGTCGTCGTCTCAATTTTTTTTTTTTTTCATTAATTAAATAAGGTTCGAAATAAATTTGTATAAAATCAAACTACACAATGCAGTGTTTATATATGTATTTTGGAAATTTCTTGAAAACGCTTTAGTGGTTATACAGTACGGTATGTGAAAATATTATTATTTCATAACATTATTAATTATTGCGAGAATGAAAGCGCCTCAACAAATCAATTTCGCTTACAAACACAACACAGCGATAGCTGCGCGCAATTAATATTAGTTGAAATTGAAACGCGGTTTTATTTTTTAAATAAAGAGATGGATAAAATAATCGTGCAATAAATATACGTACATTAAATGTATCTACCTATGGTATCCTAACGTTGTAGTACTTCAATCAATTCAAATATCGTACAAAATATAGTTTTGCATAACTATTTAAAGGTGACTCTTTATCTATAACCCATATCGTTCGAGAGTAATGAGCGGCTGAAAATCAACTTTGTTCGGGATCGGGATGAGTATCGCGCGTCAGCAATAACGATTTGCCAAGAAATAATGCTTAGTTATATATGTATCAAAATTTGTGGTTTATTATGCATATGTTTTTCAATGCAATGAACTATTAATATTATTATCTAATTTTCAGCCAGCTGCAGTTCCTTGGGAAGAGAAATTTTGAACTGCAGCAGAACTATGAGGTATATCGCAATCATGCTTATCGCCTGCAAAAAAAATAATATCACATTAATTATCTCCATAAATCGAAATTCTTAAACAATCCTTGACATACTGTAAATTATATGCACGTAGTTGTTGCACTGTTGTTTGAGTACGACAACCGGAACTGACACCAAAAGTGCTTTTAATTAACGGAAATACTCATGAATATTTGTTCGCCATCCACCCAAGAGCCGCTCCCAATTCCCACCTAGCGGCCTTTAACTTTACGGATCACTATAATTTGCAATCGCATTAGAGCTACGAGAGCTTCAAACGGAATACCATCTTGTCTATTGGTTTACTCTGCGGATTTCCATTTACAATTTATTTACACGCGAGCTAATACTCGCTGAAGCTCGTTTTTATTCATTGTCTCCGTCTTTCTGTAGGTACGTTAAGTAGTCGATCCCGATTATTATCGTGAGGTAAACCTTTAAGCCTCTGCGAAAGCTGCAAATATAGTTTAAAAAACATCCGGTAGTATACTCCAAGCTTCTCGCAATTACATGAGATAGTAATAATGGTAGGTGTAAGTTAGATATCCGTAAACCCATTTTAAATCCATAATGGGAATTTTACCGTCCGCTGGCTAATATTATCCATAATCGATGATGCCTACCTGGTTCCGTGAATTTAGATTATTAATTATTTAAATACCGTTTGGGTTCACAATACGGCTATAATTTAGCGGACCAATATTGACTTTACCCCAAGTACTTTTAGTAGATATACAAAATATATTGTACCTTACATTAAGGTTACTTACAACGCTATGAATTTCTTTTCATATTTTGATTCACAATATATTAGGTTTCATGTTCTAAATGACTCTAGATTATTAGGTATCAAATTGGTATTCGTGATTGTTTTTTTTTTTATCTAAAAAGAATAGTTTATTTATAAAGGCATTGAAACAAAACAATTACAATGTAAGCGGATGAAATGCATCTGTTTTCAAAAACATTTTAAAACATTAGTATTTATCTGGTCTCTGAGGATTGGCGTATAAATTAAGGATAATTGTTTTAGAGATCGCCTTTGGCGTCAGATTTCATAGTACTTAAGGTCCTATTCCGCTCCATCAGCCCGCATCCTTTACTCCGTTTCAGGTAATTGCTAGGGATGGTGGATGGTTGGAATACAAAATTCATTTGAAATAATTCTTAAGCTATTTAGCTATTCTTATTTCTTCACGTGTTTCGTATGAAAAAGTGATTATTACGTATTTTCTTCCAAACTTTACAGATTAAACTTTCATATTCAGACCAATCCATTTTCAATACTTTTGTATAGTACTTAACAATTCGCAAGATGACTGTAGGTTACTTGTGAAACTTAGGATAGTTTAACATTTAAAAAAAAATCGTATTGCAACTCGAATTACATGGTGATACTTATATCGAATGATCTTTTACGATAGCATCACTAGTCATTGCGTCGTTTCACCGCTGTCATTTTGTACTGTAACAATAAAACTCGTATTATCTGTCCCAAAATGACGTATCAAACTTCAACCGCATTATATTTAAGAGGTTTTTCCGAGGAAAACAGGCTCAACGTTAATTTTTAATGATAAACCGGGATGTCACCTGACGGCTGGCAAATTAGGCTTAAAAATGGTGTTACAGGCAATAATAACATGCCTGCAGGTTGTAAATAATACGAATGTGTTATATAAAAAAGTATTGTTGCTTTTACGTGATGGTTGTTTATTACTCTAACATGGCTGCCTATGAATAGTGTCCACAAGCTGTACAAAATAAGTTCTTGTTTCAAAATTCTATATTAAGATGCGTAGAATTTACGTAAAAATAATTAAAATAACAGTTATTAGCCGTATTAATATTATTACGATCGTTGCCTTATCATTAAATTCATGTTAAGATATTTGAATAAAATATATTAATGGAACTTGCTTGAGTGATCAAAAAATATTGATTCTGATTGCAGCTAATATCGGAAGTTGATAAAAATTTTATTGATTTAAGAGACCGCGCAATCGTCATGTTGCTACCGGTCGTACTGATGTATGTACATTAAATCAAGTGAATTACGACGCGAGAGCATTTAATCTTCACCAAACTGTCCTACTGGCAGTGGAGTTTACTCCAGGCTCCCGTAGGTGCGGGGTAGCCTTGCCCAGTAGCGGAATGTAAAAAGAATTACAGCCAAATTACGCGGCTTCCATAAACTGATGACGCATCAGAACATACCAATTGCCTCGTACAATGTTTTTAATGCGAAAGTAACTGTACCTATACGTCTGTTAGGCAAAAGAGTCCACATCGCAGGACCGATTGTGTTTGTTTAGGTATGATGGTAACTTGTGCGTTGAGAAAAATACTACCTAAACAAAATTAGCTTTTTAATTAAAACCTAAACAAGCGGGATAATACATAGATACAGTATAGTGGAACACACATTTAGACTTTCGCATAACTGTAGTATCTAACAACCAGTAGTTACATAAAGAAAATGAAATAATTTCACGGCTCATTAAGATAGGCTCAGATCATCGTCGTTTGTTAGCAATGTCTTTGATCTCGGTCACAACTATTAATTTAAAGTGACATCAGCTAAGTTCAAGGGGGAGCTTTGAAACTACGTGTTAAGTGACGATGTACCTACAAGTAAATAGAAAAGTGTAATGCATTATATTATTCGTAATATTCGAAATTCAAATATAATCATATTACATACATATATTGAAGTGGAATATAATATGATCCTTCATTATACACTTCTTAAGCACTATTCTATTACGGTCTATATATACAAATAAACATCGTGCAGACATACTAACACTGGACTTGCTTGAAAGTTTCCGTTAAACTTTAAATTGTATGGTCTACGGTAACGGCGTACTTACCGACGTCAATAATTCCCTGTTAACGTGAGCGTAGCCTTTCAAGCTAACAACAGCTGGGTTCATTTCTATAGCCTGGATGAAGTGATCGATCTACGCACGCAAAAACATAATTTCTCATAGTTTCGTATGACTGTTTGTTTGTTATAAATTTAAACCTAAATGAACATACTATCACGATTAACTTTAGCGATCTCAATGTGATCGCAGGTTGTTAAAAATGTGGCGAAAATACAAATGAGTGTAAATTGTAACAATGTCTCAATCAGCATAAAAATTGTACAGGAGCAGCTACTCTATTAGGAAATATTTCAAATTTTACCACATCACATTTTTATGGTGTGGTATTTTACTATTATAAATACATTATCTGTATAATCATTGTATGCCTGTCTTTACCTCCTTCTGCGTGGGCCTGTCAACTGATAAAACATCGATAGATAGTAGCGTGTCTTGAACTCCGGCTGCAACCTGTATTCGAAATTTAAAATTATTAAAATACTGTTAGCGAAAACTTTAAGGTTAATTTAATAACATTGTTTTTAGCCCTCCAATGCTTATAGAAATAGAATATTAATATTAAATGATTGAAACCTTTAATACAATTAATTAACAATCATTGAAAAAATAAAATTAAGTATATAGTTAAGCTTATAAGACCTTAAGCGTTGATTTATGGGAACAATCCGCAAAAATGAACAGCAAAGTCGAGCAGTATGCGACATCAACAATCAGGCCTATTTCCTTGAAACTAAAGCCAAAACCATGGTCGACTATTTCTGATAATGCTCCATACACTGCAATCGTTATGTTGAAATACCTGATAATTACAATACAATGATTAATATAAGAACTGTGCAAATACAAAGTATTAACTGTGTACTTGCCATATATTTATAGCTACAATGCTTTATCATCATCATCACAGATAACCAACCCGTCTGACGGTAAACTGACATTAGTCGTCCGGTAACGTTTATCATGTATCATTACATATTATTATCATTTTTTTAATGATAGCTGCAGCGCACTCTCAGTAAAAAAAATATTTTTCTGTAACATGGTTCAGATTTGACCCAGAAACCTTATAAAACCCAATGATTGATGAATATACATATGATTATTTACGTACATGAAGAGACAGTAAGTGGAATAAGTACGCGCGTAAGCGTTTCCGAGGGATTGCAGCAATTCAGACAAATTGAGCCATAGAAAACGATAACTCGAAATCAACTTCGCCGTGCATTCAACATTCACATCCTGAAATAATAACACAGATTAAATAACTATATAGGTATGTTCGATAAAACGCTTTATAGTACTTATATCATAGCAAAACGTTCAGTTTATCATGACGTAATAATAAACAAAACTCATTTTAAAAGTACAAAGGTAACATATAATATCTGTCTTAGTGTTCTTATTATGTAAATGCATTTAGACACTATTATTTGCTTCATAAAACAAGATTCATATAATACCCACCCGTCGGAAGCATTCAGAGAGACTTTGTGATGCAATTTTAATTCCTTTGCAATTGATAAACCAAAGAGCGCAGTTCATATTGATCATCGTTATAATATGGTAGTAAGCTAATGTGTGCCGTAAAGGGAATCCATCGAGCAATGCACAAAGACTTAGAAGGAAACATATGGCGAGTAATAGGCAGCCCACGCTGATAATGACAATCAAATTCTTTAGGTTTGGAAACTGTAAGTCTTCACCAGTAACTCTGTAATAGCGGACCTAAAAATATATTACAATATTTATAAAATACTAGTTGTACTAATAACAATATTAAATAATACCTCACGATAAATTATTAACTTCGCGAGTCCTTAAATTTCACTGTAACCAAAAAGTTAAATAGTTGGTCATTTTTATAGTGCTAAATCCTATTTTACCCTCTTTGGAGTTGTTTGCAGTAAGCATTAAATACGTAGGTACTTCTTTATTTCTAACGAAAAAGAAAAAGACCTTAACACCATATTTCATAGTGTTTGCTTTAAATCCTTCCATAGTAAGTGTCTACATCAATCCGCTGTCCCAATTTTGTTTCTAATTCCACGGCATGTCTTTTTTATATATCTTCTGTAGACAGAGTTAAAACCCGAAGAATAAGTTATAAGGCCTCGTGTCTTTATCATGCGCTTCAAGTTGGATAGATAACGCCAACGTAGACGGCTTGTCGACCACAAAACTTACTTGGAATTTCCCCCAGTTAGTTTTGTAGATAGCTACTTGATGTGCCACACCCCAGCCGACGAACGGTATCCAAAAGTGCGGCACGAGGAAAACCACAAACAAAATAGCGTAAATGTAATCGTCAAATTTCTTAATCGACCGTAGAATCGTGATCCGTTCGTAGCCAACAACGAGAACCACCATTGTAGCGACGATGTAGAAGCAAATGGCGTAGGCGGTGGCACGTGATTTCCAGCTGAAGGTTATCGCACCTTCAACAATATAGACAATTGTACATATATCCAACAGTAGAAGCTAACCTTATATGTGAAGAATAGTTTTTATTTAAATGCGCAATCCGGAGTTCTTACTATTGTGTTTAATTGAAAGTATGTATAACATCATTTCAATGATTACAATCAAGTCATTTATAGTACCTGGGCGAGATCGAGTAATTGGCATTACTGCTAGTGCCCGAAAAAGCACGAGAAGCAGCTTGTGGTCCCGATAGAACTGGTCGTGAGTCTCGCAAGTATCGCCGTCTTGGGACGAAAGCATGTTTCGCTGCTCCCTTTCCTGTTTCATTGCAAAATAACATAATACCATGCTTGGCGTTTAACTTGCACTTATTGTAGGTGCAATATAATTATTGGTCGTTACAAGCCTGCGTATATTACATGTGCTGCGTGCGGGTTTGTGTTTGCGCGCTCGTATACAACGTAGAAAATGACAACTTTCAAATATTAAAAATAGAAAATGAAAATATTTAACTTGAATAGAAAATCATCATATTTTATATGTAACATTATGGTAACATTTGGAAATCACATATGTACTTCTGATATCTACTTACATAGTCTTTTTGGGTCTTCTCAAATACAACTTTATTTTCATAGAGATGTTTCATATCATTTTGTAATAAAGCGTTAGTGATGCCCTCGTCAAATAAGTGTTCATCTGCTATCATGTTTTCTGATAGCTCTGTTCAACCTCTCCAATGGTATGATTACGACTACCAAGACGACCAACAAGAGCGAAATACAGGCTATTAATTAATAGGGCTTATACATTATTCATACCTCGGTATTAACGGACAGGTAAACACGATGTGTACGTTTCATTAGGTATTTAAGATAACGAGAGAGTCGCTTTACGAATATGTAATTCATAACCGTGTACAACATACTAATGACCGAGCTTAATCGCTTTCAAAGGGTTGTGATGATAAATATATACCTACCTCATAAATTTGATAGGAATTTGATTTGATACTTACACCTACCGTGGTTTTTTGGTAATGTTGGTTATATTATTGCCTCGGTTGTTGGTTATATTATTTGACTGCCTCGTTGGTCGGGCGGTTGCTAGCGCGACTGCCGATCG
>DWDX01001855.1:0-16961 GCA_018245675.1 Agara michaeli | reverse complement strand
GATTTTTAGTTTTTTTTTTGTTTTTTAACATATTTATAATTAGCTTAATTTATATTATTATCTGTTATTTAATTACTAAGCTAGTCAATGCTAGATAAATTTATTGTACACCAAATAATCTCACTAATGAGATCCTAGTGTTATTTTTATCTCGCTAGTTCTTAGAATTCTCTCTCTCCTCTCTCAGTTCTCTAAATTAGAACAAAACAAAATAATTAAGTATATGTTATCATGAAAGTTATTGGAGCAATAACGAATAAGAATGGAATGGATTTATTTATCAAAAAAACTGTGTAGGAAACAACTCATCAACTCACCTAAGACAATCCAAATAACCAATGTGTTCCCCAGAAAAGCCAATAGTAGCATAGTGGCGAACACTATGAACCAGGCCAGCTGCCCCCACCATGGTGGTCTGTAGGGCCGCTTACCCAGCCCCATGCAGTTGCCTAACGTCACCCTGAGAAAGAATGCAAAATAATATATCTTTACGAGTTTTTTTAAAGTTTTATAAAAATACTATTACAGCAAGGTTTTCTAGAATAATTCTATGACGTGGGCAGTCTATGCATATAAAATAATGAAATTGAAGTCTTTGCTTGCGATTTCAAAATAATTGCATTTTCTTAAATACATATTTATAACATAAAACTTAGAATGAAAAACGTATTTGGTCACTAAGCCTACAGTTATTTTAACTAAAATTATTGCAGGGTTAAAAGAAATGCTTATAAATGTAAGACGCTACATAATATAAACTCCTTAATATGACGTCCTCTCAAAATGAACCTTTCTGCTATTTACAGGTGCTACTAGTACCAAAATCGAGTGTTACGTAGTTATTTTACAATTTAAAGTACCTACTTAATACTCGGAGCTGTACAAGAGCTTATAACGGTTAGAAGCTATTGCAGCTGTAAAATGACAAAATTTAAATAACTTGAACGGCTTGGGGCTACTTAGTAGGTTTTCATTTTAATATTCTGTACAGCCAATACCCACTACACTCATCTTATACTTCAGTATAAATAAAATAAATAATATTTGATTTGAAATGAAATCATATTTGAATGCCAAAAATAACTTTATTAGTGTAACTTTTATAAAAGAATGTTCAACGGGTAGAACAGCAAGGAATCTTGTTATCCGCGATATGTCCCGAGAAAGATATTGCACAAAAGAATGTGTGGATATATTAAGTCCGCTCTATTTTCCTCAAAGTTCCAAATGTGGCAGCCGGTGAAATCCTTTCAACGTTTTGTTTTGGCATGAGAGAAAAACTATTTTCTTTAAGAAGTAAATGCGTTGTAAAAATGAAAATTGTTCACCAAAAGCAGATTAACAGTCTGCATTAATGCGGTGGAGATGTACAAGATCAAAAGGAAAATAAACAAGGAAAAATAAGGAAGGCTTTCAACCGTCGTAAAAATTTATAAGTTTTCGGCTTTGAGTTGATTTTCTGTGGGAGCGTGGGCAGAGTACAAACAACATTTTAGCGGAGGTTAAGGCTGATTTTGACGAGTAAAATAATAGTCAGTAATACATAAGAATAGAGGCTTTCTAATCGGCGTTTCATTTGTACGTGCAGCAATAGTGGGCAAATAAATAAAGTTTCTCATCTCGAACCTTGTTTCATTCGAAGCTATGTTAAAGGAACCAGTGAACTAATTAAATTAATCGTACGTAATTGTTCCTACTCTTTTCATTACGGGAAGATTGAACGATATAAATAATGATCAATATTTTTATATCTATAAACAACAGTTCATTTAATTCTCATTAACATCTTGAGCATTATCTCTGACAGTTTCTAAACCACTGAGGTAATGTTTTTTTACGTTGCCAAAATTATGTTAATACCTCCGGCTTTTTGTAGGTACACGTATGTACTATAAATCTGATTTATGAGTTTATTTCTCAAAAGAGTAACAATTTTTACTTGTAGAGAAAAAATGATTTTAACACACGCTAATACTACACACAAAGATGTAATATTTTGACATCATTTACCACAATGAGTAAATAATTTTACGATGAGATAGAGTTGCCTGGAAGGGCCAAGGTGAGCAAACCAAATGATTTTATCTCATATTTTAAGTACTTAGTTAATGATATTTTTCTAATCCACTGTGTTTATTATGTGTTTTATTCATGTCAAATATATATTTTTTGTATATGATTATTATGTTTTGTTTGTATTTTATTGTATTATCCACTCCATTTTAGTCTACGAGGTTATTTTTAACGTCTACTTAGAATCTTATTCTTTTGTACATACAATATACGAGATGGCGTGGTAATAAGATGTTCAAAAAGTGTATAAGCAATTTCCTGTACATTAAGGATGGTATTCGAAGGCGTTCTAATACGAACAAAACAAAATTTTTGGGCCGTGAAATTGCAAAGTAATACGGAGTTCATAAAATGGTAATACACGTCAACAAAAATTAGGACTTGATTTACATGCATAGATGCTGTGAACTGGAACTCAATTCTATCACAGGTGCATTGACATTTGTTAGATCCCTGAAATGTGTAAGTACCTATTCATAAACTTTGAAGTTCAAAATATGCTAACGTTCAACATTTTGAGATTCAAAAACAATAACAAAAATGCTTTCAATATGAAACCAAAATTTAAATGTGCCTCTAGGTATACAGTTTAGCGATCCTGACTGATGGTTGAAGGTTACGTGTTTGATCTCCACCCAGCAGTTTTGTTTTGTGTTTGGATGTAAAATTATATATAAACACGAGTATTCATTTAGATATTTATGTAGGTACGTTTACCTTGACAAATTATTAGGTTGTGTATAAGTCGGGCCGAGATATTTATGATCGTTATAATATACCTATAATTTTCTAGACATATCTTTATATTAGCAATATAACGAAACCATTCGTGCTTGTTATACGACAAATCAGTAAAATTTTGCTGTATATGCGTTCCAAAATAAATAATCGGCACTCAGGCATAAATGCTGATATTTTAGTCTAGTTGTTTGTTGTGAACAAAATATGCCGCACTTCCATAGAAATACTTGTACCACGGTAATATTGAAATAACCATGAAACTTTTAGGCTTTGGTGGTTGAGCGAAACTTTTCATTATCTGTTTCTTAAGTATAATAAAAGTTAGTTTAATTGTGACATCGTCTTTCTGATATTCATTGTTATACATGAACACAATGTTACTTCGCAACAAATCAGATACAAGGAGGCAAGTGAAATTATTCGTTCCGTAGCAAACCGCTATTATTAGTGGGGCGAGTGATGTACAATCGTGTTGTATCGAAACAGGTAATAAAGGGTCGGCACGTAGGCCATTACACTTTTCGATTAATCGTCGTAGATTCTACTTACCCAGATGGGTACGGAACATCCGTTTGGGCGTAAAACACATGGTGGGAGATGCGAAACGCAATGTTAACAGTGCGGCGCATGGTTATTAAATTATATTCGAACATTAACGTATTTCAAAAAAGTGTGCAATAAAATATTTTTACCTTTATTAACATCAAAACGTTAAAAGAAAAGTGATTTGTATAATTTAGTTAATCTTATCGAGTCAATAACAAGACGTAGATTAAATCAATTGTACTTTTTCAGCAAAAATTAGGTATACAAATTAGCATACAATGGAAGTTTTCTTCTGACACTTTTATTGTTCCACTGCTGAACATGAATTTTCTCGCTTAGTGAAAGGGTTTTAGGCCATAGTCGAACACGTTGGCCAAGTGCGGATTGACGGCTACAGCATGAAAGCACGTAACAAATCAGAGGTGCGTGCTACGATTGGAAACCAGACCCCCCGAAGTGGAAGACAGAATTTTAAATTGCTAAGTTAACACTGCTTATAATTGAATGCCATATACTGCGTTAAAATTGAAGTCATTCAATGTATCTTTATTTGAATGTTGTTTACGCTTATTGAAATGGTAACTGATGCTTACATTGTTTACATCATCTCCCAAACAAAGTGATAGGTGACATTCTGTCCAAAGTTCGAGCGGGTAAATGACATTCCAGCATCTCTTCCTGCCGGTAAATACATAGTTAAAGATAAATGTTAGTACTATTTGTGTTTCGTCTTGGCCGATAGAGGTAGCAAGATTTGTACTAGCAAGAATATTTAACACTTAGAGATATTTCAAACCATTTGAACATGTAAAATCCCAAAAGTTGGACCACGCTCGCTTTCAATAATAAAGAAAACATATGAAGAATCTAACATTCTTATCTGCATGCCATTCGAAATTAATTCGTTAAGAATTTACACAACGAATACCGTTCAGCATTTTAAGCGTATTTTCTTGAATTCCCGCGGATTTTTACGCTCCCTGCCGCCCTTTAAATGACCTTCGAAGCATCCTCCGTAGCTTTCGAAACAACGAACATCTTCGTGAATAGCCTTATAAACTTCGGTGAGTATATCCAGTAGGTAAGTTGTAAATAGAAATAATAAAGTCTCGCCTTTTTGATCAGTTCAAGAGTGTTTACAACGGAAATACGATAATGCAGTAGACAATTGATTTTAACCGTTTTTTGTCCTCTATACGTCTGACATCTATGTCATTATATTATAAAGATCTGTCTTTTTTGCACAATATGTCAATGCATATTAGGTATAATTGACGTGATGGGTAAGGAAATGATGGATGTCGTAGCAATAGCTCGTAAATAAATGGCCATATTCATCCAATGAGCAGTGATAGCCTAGCGGATTTTGGTCCCCTTCCCCGGTGGTCTAGATTCAAATACTGGCATGCATCTCTGATTTTACAAAGTTACGTTCGTTTTATAATTTAAAAAAATAAATATCATTTGTTATAGCGGCGAAGGCAAATATCGTGAAGAAACATGCACATCTTAGAGTAGGTACGTTATAGAGTATACAATGTTTTCTAAGGTGTATATAGTCTACCAATCCGCACTTGGCCAGCGTGGTGGACTATGACCAAAACAGTATGTCAGGAGACCCGTCACCAATAGTGGAACAACAAAAAGGATAAAAAAAAATCATTAACAAAAAGAAACCATAGAGTTTTAATCGTAAATAAATTATAGATATAGCTATTTTCATATAGCAATTCATCATTAATAGCATTGATTTATTTGATGTAAATAATTATAATAATAAGTTTATTTATATAGAAACAGTGTCACTATATTTTTTTTATCAATAACTTAGCTAAGAGTTTGCTGTAACTAGCGTAAGCGTTAATGGAAATTCTAAGAGTCCAATATCATTCTATCACTAAATCCATTCTATAGTGAATCTGGCGTGGTAATATTAATAGAAGTATGAAATATAGATTACTGAATATAATGTGAACAACTGTAGATAATGGAAGTCGTTACGTAATATAAGTCGAGTGAATTTGACTTGTATTATAGCGGAGCAGACCTGTTGATAAAATGGATTACGCTGTTAGACCGTAATTGCCCAACTATTACAGCTCTTAAGTACTAATTATCTCCGGATACAAACAAGTTCCTTTCTAAGCACTACCGCTGGCATTGTGATAAACGACTTCTGTGAGAATTTCGTCCTGCTTTTTATTTTTGAGGGTGCTTTGGAACAGGCGGCTTAAGGAACTGTTACTGCGTTAAATTCTAATCTGTCGCATTGTTATTCATAGATAAGCGAACAATTACAAAGTTGTAACTGTTAGGTAAGAGCGTTCTCTCTTTTTGCGAAAACGCTCTGGTTGAATAAGAAATCCAATGAGTATGACAATCGTAAATTTTGTATGAGTAATGTTTCTTAATATATTCGATATTATGACTGTTTACGAATCTTTACTTATGTTTTGTAATCATAATAAACCATTCAACTGCTAAACCGTTATAATATTTTTGCGTTTACGACACAATAAAATCTGAGGCGTTTTAACTCTCTCCTCAAGTATATAAAGGCATCTGTTATTCATTTCAGCTACAGCCTATTTAATTATATTTAAATGCAGATGTCAAGAATGCAGCGGCAAATCTAAATATATATAACTCAAAGGTGATTGACTGACCGACCGACCGACCGACCGACCGACCGACCGACCGACCGACCGACCGACCGACCGACCGACCGACTGACTGACATAGATATCTATCAATGCACAGCCGAAACCACTGGACGGATTGGGCTGAAATTTGGCATGCAGGTAGATGTTATAACGTAGGCATCCGCTAAGAAATGATTTTGATCAATTCTAGCCCCAAGGGGATAAAATAGTGGATGAAAGTTCTTAACGCGAGCGAAACCGCGGGCAAAAGTTCGTTATATATATTTGTTGAGTTATACATAAACAGCTTAAAGGTTCTAAATCTGTATCGCTCGGCGTTGGTTTTTTTTCTTTATTTATCGCCTAATAGCTTGCTTATTCATTTATTACGTTTGTATAAGTATTAAAAAAAGAACTAACATGTAGATAAAAAAAAAAATACTTTTTGCTTATCTAGGAATTTTCAATTTAACTTTCTTGAAGCTGCATTATTCTGGCGGTATTAAATCCAAAGAATACACAGTAATGGTGGAAACTATTTCTTTGATTTATCAGTTTCAAAAAATTTCATCTCCAATCGCATGGCACTTTAAAGTTCCTCTTACAAAGAATTTCATCCATTTTATCTATTTTCTCTACAATCACGTCCTGTTTAACAGCGTCTTCGTGAAAGGCGACGCATCGAAACTGTCTTCCTTTTTAAAGATTCCTATCTAGCACTGCCAACTCGGATCAATTTATTTAAATGTATATCCGATTCTCTAGCGTTCTACGCAACAACTCCTTTTTACGACTAGTTATTTGATCACTCGGCCTACGAGCGTAGAGAAATGTATTTTCATAGAACTCTCTCTATCAAATTCTATTGTCCATATGTCAAAACTACATATCTTCATCAATAAATGTCTGACTAAAAATATGAATTTCAAAAAGGGCCAAGTAAGTTATAGTCATAAAGAACGGGTGACGGCTTTCCAATAAAAATAGGTGCCAAGTTTTGCTAAGACTTTTCCCAAACATTATATATATATATATACTTTATTAGCTTTAAAATTAGATATTCACACAAATATTGGATTATTAGCGAAAATATTTTTTCAATCCGATATTGGTACTTCTACAGACTTACAAGTACTTACTAATTCATTTTTTATAATATTGAGCCACAGCGAAAGGTGCTCAGGCTTGCTAATCTATAATTTGAAATGTATCTATAGTAAATTAGATATGTAAAATGTCTGCTTTGTACCAGATAAATACGAGAATGGTGTTATTTTTATAGAATTTTGATTCGTATGAAAATAATATACCAGCACGAACTCTGTTGAATGTGAAATATCAATAACACTTCCTATCAGGAAACTTGTGTAAACAAACTTTTGGTTCGTATATCGAAACTTGTCGGTCACGACTCACAGCATATTTTTATTAAGCATGAACAGGAAATCGAGACTTGTTTTTCATATTCGAGAAACTAACACATATAAATTCCAGAAACTATTGAACCGAAAGATTTTTTTTTTCTATTTCCTTCTCTGGACTTGTTGAGGGCTGAGTTTTAGCTTGCTATGAATGCGCGCCTTACGTTACGAAAATTAAGGTTAAGTGAATAAGAGTTGGGTTTGTATAGAAAACCAAACGAAGTTATTTATCCAAAAACAAATTACAATAATTAATAAACAAGCTAGAGTGAAAATCATTAAGACCGGAATGAAAAGTAAAACTAATTACGTTATAATTTCACTTCGCTAAAATGCTAAAATGTGACTTTTAAAGAATGAAAATCTTTAAAAGCACTTTAATCTTGTTCTTATAATTGTTCGAGAAATCCCATTAGCATAAGTTGTATTATTGGGTTAAAATAAATTAATAAAGTATATTAACTTTTACTAGCGGTGGCAAGCGGTCCAAAATAGAACGTAGTTCATTAAATTTAATTTTAAAATTGAACGTTACCGACGTTCTTATATGTCGAAGAAAATACCGCTATATTCATTGCTAATTTGCTAATATTTGCTTAATAAAGCAAGCATTTTAGACGGGAACATATATGAATATTATACTTGTAGATTTGTAAGTTTTGAAGTGCCAGTGTCTGTACATTTTGAAATTATAATTAACTTATGAAAAGTTTTTCAGTTCTCGAATCTAATGTAGGCTGGAGACGCAACGCCGTCTAACCCGCTAATAAGCACAGTGCTCCTATGAATTTCATAAAGGCCGGGAATATTATTCACAGTAAAATTGTCAACTGCAAATCACACCACCACCAGTAATTAGAACATTCAACACAATTTCCCATCCCTTCAACACACATAAATAAATTATTGATACTGTTATTTCATACTTACTTGAGGTTTATATCATCCAGGATTTGTTTCGGTAGCAAATCCAAAAGCTGCGTGACATTGAGATGGTCACCTATGTGGTTTCTGCCCAAGATCTGCTGCGTGCAGTTGAAGAAGTTCTGGATGTCGAATTCTGAATCCATTTTAGTCACACTCCATTCACAATGAACAGAACACAGTTTTATATCATCACACTGTATGTAATTTATAGAAGACAGAGCAAATTGTCGTCACGTTTTTAAGCCGAGATTAATACCAATTAAGTGAATCGAAAAGTTTATGTTACGCGAGCTTATAATTAGAATTCTTTTGATCTTGACGGCTATGTCAGGATTTTTCAAGTTATGGCAAAGACATTTCAAAGCGTAACTTTCTAGAGAATAATTACGAACGGAAGCCTTCGATTAATTTGTTAACTTCTGTGCTGAAATGCTTTATAGACTTTATTTAGTCATGTTTACCCATGTTGGTAATAAATATGCGCATGTAAAAAAATGATTTATTGTTAGGTAACCCGTCTGTCTTATGTTAGTTTTTGATATAAGTGAACTGTACAGCATATTGAGTCAATTTTCAGGTTCTTCTCCTTTTTTCATTTTTTATTTGAAGAGAATAGCAAATAAGTACACGAGTTACAAGTTAGCAACGTTAGTCTAGTTAATGTTTGTACTGACAAATAAGATAATAAAGTGCTGTTAGTATTTGTTATTATCCACGTTATTCGAGTTTGGTCATAGATCCGTCGCTAATTTGGAAGATGCTGTTGTCCCCGCTAGTATACATATAGACTAGCATCCAAACCCGTCAGATCCAAAAGGAAATTGTTCAAAAACAATTATATCACGGTAAAATTGCGTGTAGCGGCACTGCATACCTGTCTATCTTAACACTATTTGGGAATGAATATTTATAAAAAACCCAAAAATGTTTATAACTTCAACAACAACAACAACATACCGTCACGCCAGGTCCCTAACGGGGTAGGCAGAAAGCACCGAATGCCAAATAACTCTGTCCTTGCAAATATATAATTGCAAAATATAAGTTAATAAGGAAATAATGCATTTATTGGTTATTGATCATTTCATTCATGCGCGAGTAAAACCGCGAGCAATATCTAGTCGTTAATGAGTGAGCTTTTGCCCGCGACTTCGTCACGCCCCCGCCGCAAAAAATGTAACTATTTACAACATCTCATTAGAAATCTCAAAAATAACAGTATTTCTCTACTACATAATGGATGTTATTATACGTATAAACCTTCCTCTTGAATCACTCTATCTATTAAAAAAACTCCCATCAAAATCCGTCGCGTAGTTTTAAAGATCTAAGCATACGTAGGGACAGACAGCGGAAAGCGACTTTGTTTTATGCTATGTAGTGATATACTTTTATACTTTCTACGTAAAATAAAGCTATTGGTTACACTTACCAACTTAGTATAAATTACCTTAATAACACTAAATATGTTAAGCCGTTTTGTTCTTTAACTGGCTAATCAAATTTTTAACGCTATGTAATTTTCGAAATACTTCAAATGTTTATTACTAAAACGTTATTTTATTTAAGTTTGCATAAACTTTATATCTGATCCGCCATATAAGTAAAACAGTCAATAAATAAATGTTTACTGTCGACAAATATCGTACTGAACTTATAAATGACTTCGTAAAAAAACCAGAAGGAAAATTATAAATTTAATATGTCGCATTAATTTAGAACGAGCTACTTGTAATTACATTGTTTATTTTGTTACCCTTGTTTCACTGTAAGCGAGCGACGAGTAGCGATTTTTAGCACTAAAATAAAATAATTTAAGCTAACAATAATATTAAATCTTGCAGTTGTCGTAGCAAATGTAAGTAAATCTGTCTCGTCCACCTATATCTAAGTTATAATTCTTCGAACAAAAATGTCTATTCCTATTAGTTAAGTATATCGGAAACTCAATATTAAATTTGCGTTGCGTTCAAAAAAAGCGACAACAAAGACACGACCGCGCCCGAAACCGCGGGTTCTGTGAAATAAAAGGAACGTCTCGTCCAAACTACTTAAACGAGTTCGTCCGAGGTCATTAAGGTTACGTTCGGGTTGTTATTCCCCGGAGTAACAAAATCGAAACGACAAAAACGGAACGCACTTATGTTTGGCGTCTCCCGGAATACGTTCGCGACCTCTTAAGCCACACGGCAAATGAGATACTCGACTAAATTTCAACAAACTGTATCAAACATTAAACTCTTTAAACCGGCCAGAATTTAATATCTCGATGCTTTAACGTTTCAACGGAATAAGTATTAAGCGATCTTAATGGATTGTTAACTGAATTACTTATATCCAGCTCTGTCGAAACGTTATCAAGGGACCTGGATATTGAGGCATAAAGTATCCCGTAACCAATGAACCGTGCGTTAAATTTGCATTCGTTTAATATTATAATATATTTTACGAGTTTGCAGTTGATAAGAATTTTTTGTTGAACCGATAAATAACGTGCCTTACTTTAATCTCGCTTTGCCATTTCGATCTACGACCCCGCGTTCGGTAAATAATATGGTGTAGTTCTGTTGAGGTGCGGCGCGTGCGCAACCTACGCGCACATTTGCAATTCTAATGTCGCGGATTCACTCATACGAGTATGTTTGTGTGTGTGTGTCGTTTCCTTGCTATTTACATATCGGTCATAATTCTTAATTCGCAAATAATACATTTGTTAATTTGGAACGTTAAAACTTTCAAATAGACTTCCCTCAGAGGTGTTCCTATGTGGTATGAAATATGATTACGAGCGCTGTAGGGCTGGCAACGCGTCCATGATCTCTGGTATTGCAGTCCATAATTCACTACTACCATTTACGATCCTTGTTTCTTAGCCAGATTTTGCTATTAATAAGGATATAGTGCACTAATTTCTCCGATAGATGGTATCAATATAGGTCCCTTGCGGGCGCGAACTATGTTTACCAAACGGCTAACGTTTAGTGCAAGCCATCTGCAATACCGTTTTATTATGTTAATACACAGCATGGCTCGGGCGGGTCAATTAAGCGAGTTAGCGCTGAGGTCGCAGGAACCAGTCCGTTCGTTACACCTAGTTCGGTGAGACCGTTTATTATGGGTATACACTTTTAAGTATGCACTTGTTAAGGACAAGTTTCATTTCGTTCAACAAATTAACTCGAACATTCATACATATTTGACGGCCCATATGCATGTGTGTGTGCGTGTGTGTATGATTTTGTTACTTGACAAAACAACTGATGTCATTAACACAAACACAAACACCGGTTACCGTAATTTTAGATCAACTCGCTATGAGTCCAATTATTAATGATACCATTTCTGAGGCCTCGTCATTAATCGTGCATAAAATATTTTTAATTAGTGACCAATTAGTATATAGGGTATTAAGTCACCCTTATTTTTCGAGTAATAATAGCTACTGATAGCTGATTTTAACACGCGGCATTATGTGATAATTAGTTCTACAACACTGGTCGGTTTAGCCTTCAATGCGCCCAGGATCGGATACTTCATTTTTTCTGAATAGCATAATATATTTTTTTTAAATTCTAGTCTGACTACCAGTTGAAATATTTTCACTAACTGTAGTGGATACGTCAGAGTAACTGTATAGATATTTATCCATTACCATACGAAGTTTCTCTCGTAATTGTTATTGGAATACTTGAAAGAACATATCGTGAATGTGCCATTCTGCCCAAGGGAAATATTGTAATGACATTATTTTAGTCAATAACATTTCAAATACGAACTATGATAGCAAAACGTCAACTAAATTTAGTCTGAGTTTCGTAAATAAATGTCAATCAAGTAAACGTTAATTGAACCGTAAAATATTCGAGAATTACCATAAAATACAGCCAACAGTGCAAAATGTAATAAAACGTATACAGTGATACACAAACAGGCAGGTGTGTTCAATATTGTGGGCTATGTGAATTTTGAGTGACTAAAATTGTCGTATTTTAATAATTAATTTTAATAATTAATTGGCATCCAGGCGATCGAAATTACGAACACACTACGAACATTGTATTATTATTGCATAACTATAATAATAACTGGGGACAATTCCACACACGGCCATCCGATTCTAAATTAGGCAATTTAATTGTGTTATGGTAACCGGACAGCTAACATAGATATTTTTATTACGAGTACACACAGACACAGAACGAACAAATGTGCTCATCAAACATATGTTTGTCCTGGGTGTCGCGGTCTCTAACCACTCGTCCACGAGGCCAGTCGAACTATATCGGAACATCTCTCTATATATCACACTGCACATTTCAAACTAAAGCACATATTGTTGTAATAACTGCTTCAATACAAATTGTGGCGACGGCACTTTCCCAGGGCGAGCCGTATACACGTTGCCGCGTACCATAGTTAGTTGCCATGACAACGGCGTCAACAGTCTCGAAGTTTCTAAGTGGGTATGATTGTTCCAATCGAGATCTGTGAAGTAAAACGATCAAAGTGTTCAATTTGTTAAATTTCGAACGAAAGTCACATTTCTATCCGTAATCACCAAATTACTTGCCACTTTGTTGATATTAACGGCTAACGACTTCGTTAACGCACGTAACTAACCATCCGAGTACTTTTAAGTGGATTTCTTTTGTTAAGTATAAAGTTCTAATGCTTGTTACTGATTGAGATTTCTTTTTGCTGGAATCTGTTCCGTTTTTCCCTGTCAGGTCCATTATGGAATGTCAAAACGAAAAGTACACGCTCATATGCTGCTATGTCATGCCAAATTAAGCCATTAAGGGCCTTTTTTTTTTTTACGTTGGAAGCCATTAAGGGCCTGTGTTATGTTACCCGGACACCTGATAAACATACAAATTGCTTACTATGTATGGAATTTACATACAATTTCGTAGATTCATTTCACGAATATTTACAAATGTTTTACTACAAAACATAGATAAATAATGATAGCACATTATGCCGTGTTAAAATATAAAATGGAAACTATACATCCTCACGATATTCAGTAAATATAGCGCATCTTGGAAGTTCACTGACAGTACAAAAATTTAATTTTGTCTCCATAGACATTGTAAATATCTCGATTATTCCATAGTTAAATTGATTTGATTTTCATATAACATTTGCACTCAAAGTATTCTGTACTGTCGTCATCTAAACGACTCCGTGAAAAGTCCGGTAGCGTGTATAATGGGCGGGAGTAGCCGAAAACAGCCGAAAAAAGCCGACAAGAGCCGAGCTCGCGAGCTCTGCAGATGCCGCCCGCCACCCACTGCGCACAGATCAACGGATAGTTAGGATACCGCTTTTCCAGCTTGTTTTGCGTGCTACTGTTTTCTACAAATGGCGCGGTGTTTTATTTTTTGCATCAATACGTTCATCTTTTGTGATTCGCACACACGCGTGCCCGAAAATAGTTCAGTAAACTTTCCATATAATCGCAATATCCACAAAAAAATGCAGTGGTTATGCAGCAAAAATTTTTTTTTGTTATTATTATTATACCAACATATCAGTTCCGTAGCGCCCGGTCAGGTTAGACAGAAAGAACTATGTGCCAAATATCTTTGTCGTTAGAAACCTGATGTGCTTTTTTACACTTATCACTCTCAAACTCTCAATACATACGCGCCGATTTCGAGGACCCTTGACCCTATCATCTAACCCATATTGACTGAGGTAGGAAACTCGTGGTCAACTACGGCATCTAAATCCATCAACACTCGCAATGTATATCTGTTTGGTCAAGCTTTCAGCCTTCGTTCATCATTCCTCATCATTCGTTTTTACACGTGTCCGAATACTCTTTGATACAAGTATATTTCTTTCGTCTGAATACTCAAAAGTATTATTATCTTAAATATATAAAAAAAACATTGTTTTATTGTCCATGCATATGTGTTAATTGAGTATTAACGGTTTGTACCTGAGTAGCACCATGCTGGCCACACGACCGGCTCAGCGTCCGCCTCGCGGCGCGCCAACGGAGCCAGCATTGAACTGTTCACGCATTTGTTGACGGCTTTACATCGTTTACCCTATGAAACAACATTCTTGTTAGTCACGTGTGAATGCACGTGAAATGCGGTAATAAACTATACAGACAATTTTATTATGATCGTGAAATTGAGAGAAGATTTACGGATAACAGGAATGCTGTATAATCTGTATTTGTCATTTATCTGGGTGATAATTTTGTTTTTGTTCTGTTGATACTTCAAATAAGTGATTCCGGCTATTTTTTTAACGTACAAACGTCCTTCGAGTACTTAGATATATTGGATTTCGTGAGTCTGTATCATTATCAACTTGTTCGATGCGAATGTACTTTAAAGGATGTTTCATGGGAGTTCAACATATTTTTTTCATAGTCGTGTCGAAAAGTGAAAAAAGCTTTAACATGTACATCTGTGTATGAAGTGAAGATAGTTAGCAGTGATGCAGCGATCAAGTACAGTCGCGCTCACAAAGTTTCATGCAAAAAAATAACAAAAAGCTTAACTACTTACATTGAATTCGGTCCAAGTTCATTCGAATTCCTCTACGGCACGTCACCATTGAACCGCGACAACATAGACGACTGTCATTTCAAAAATCGATTCGTCAAAAAAAAAATCGATTCGAATTCCGAAAAACAAAAAACGGTAGGTATCGGAGACGAAAAAAAAATTGTCTCATCCACTCTCGCACAGTCAGGACGAGAAAAACCCGAAGGTTTCGTGTGCTTTTTGTTTCGTTTTTCTATCTGTTCTTCATCAGCGCGACAGGCTCTGGGTGCGGGCAATCAGAGCGGCGGTCAAACCGTAAAAATCGATGCCGTACGGTTCAGATGGAATCGGACACGGCCAGTTTTCGGAGGTTATTACACTATTGTGCTATGAGATCTTTGACAGTGCAAAAACATTACGAGCAACCACCTGCCGACTGTGTGTCATCGCCCTTATTAACGGCGTTATTACGGTGATATAACACTTGACTATTCGAAACGTAAAAAAGAAATGATATTTTGCGTTTCGTTCATCCGACGTACAACACAATATAACAATGATAATCAGGATAGTTGCGAATTATTAAACGCTTCTGTTAGGTAACTAGTCGGCTGAAAAACATACATCTGCATGCTATATACATATACAGTATAGTCATTTTAACACTCAGCCATAGAACAATTAAATGCTTGTGCTGGGCGGGAATCGAATCTTCCTGATTAGTAAGGGTCTCTAACCACTAACCGACGAGACCGGTCGGAAGCCAGCTCGATAATTCGTGTAAAATCCAAAGACATACGTTTGCTTGCAAAAATATGGATACATTTACAGTAGGTACAACCTGGCACTTTTCGAACCAACAGGTAATTAGTATTTGACGGGCACGTGCGCTACATACTCGTAGCAGGCAGGTTTTCGTCGTTATAACAAAAAAATTACAGAATGTATTTCGAATCATATTTTGCCTTCTACGGCGCACAAGTGCAACTAGGCGTGTTCTGCCGCGGGCGGCCGCCAGGTGTCGCTGGGGCTAGTGCGAGATATTTACCATTACAGAGACACGCGAGTACATTTAACTATGATACGCGCTTATTTCTTTCATTTCACTAGGTCTTTTGGTGTAGTGGTGAAAAACAAGACTAAACCAAACGTGGTGGATTCGATTCCCATTTATGACAAACATATGCAATTAACACATCTTGTCTATACTAATATTATAAAGAGGAAAACTTTGTTTGTATGTTTGTATGTAATGAATAGGCTCAAAAACTACTGGAGCGATTTTAAAAATTCTTTCACCATTCGAAAGCTGCATTATCCACGAGTAACATAGGCTGTATTTTATTTTGGATTTTTACGAATTTCTACCTCCAAAGGGAATTACGGCGTCGGGCGCGGGACGAAGTCGCGGGCAAAAGCTAGTTTGTTATATGTTTGCTTTAGATGTAATAAAATGTTTATAGCTGTATACGTAGGTATTATATAGGTTTTATATAATATGTTCGTTTATCAGTCGGTTATCATGACGTAGACATTTAATTGTCGAATGACGAATCCTATTCGTAATTTATTTTTGTAGGTTATCATTATAATTCTTATTAGAATTTTTTATTGTTGGATATTATTTACACTGTCATGATTTTTCACTTAGCTATTTACAAGTGACATCGATGTTTTAACGGTCGTCCATAGGCACGCGAGCTCCAATACTGTAAATTCATTATTCACAGACCCGCTTCTTCCTAGCTCATTAAAATGTAGGGAATTAATGACAACCGTTTCATGTAAAACAAATCTCGTTACAACGAACCCATATACATTAGCTACCAACATATTAAAGTCTATTTTATTGGAGAAATATGCTAATATGAGCTGAAACATTTATAGGATCAAATTCAATGTGGCTAGCGATTAGTTTGTTTTTAAATAAAATTCAAAATTATTAATACTATGTATGTTACTTACAAACAGATGTTATGAAAAATAGTGTTACCATCTGTGCTTCCCGTAAATTATAATGTAAGATTTGACTGCCTCGTTGGTCGGGCGGTTGCTAGCGCGACTGCCGATCCGGAGGTCCTGGGTTCAAATCCCGGGTTGGG
>DWDX01001854.1:0-16961 GCA_018245675.1 Agara michaeli | reverse complement strand
ATTCGTTACATACACACCCACACACACACACACACACACACACAAATCTTTCCTCTTTATAATATTAGTATAGATTACAAGCAATAAGGTGCTAGAGAGGTAATAGATCTCCGCGCTTGTGGCTGCAGGCCGTCCTGCAGGCGGAGCGCCCGTGTGCGCTCGCGCGTTCGACGCCTCTCAATATTTACGTAAGCGGCGTCCGCTGCACCGCCGCGCGACAGCGCGCCGATAAAATATTGCTTAATTATATATGTAGCTTCTTGTATATCGTATTAGTTTACCAATACGATGTTTCACAGAAATATTCTTAGCGCGTTATGGCGCGGTGCACCACGTTAATTTGAGTTACAATAATATTAATGTACCTACTTACTCGTATTTAGTGGCGGTTCGTTGAAGTTAGTTGTTGATCGACCTTATAGAATCTTTATACATTTTTTTTACACATTTCTAACTTTTGATTGTTAAAACTAAACTTTAACAAAATGATTACCGTAATTTGAAAGACGGAAAAAATTTGATGGATGCAAGGATCACAAAGTAATTAATCGGATATTTAGTCATTGACAAAAAAAGAAAGACAGCTCGGGCGCGCTGAGGTTGCAAAAAACTGGATAGTGCACATTGCACCTCCCGCGCAGCACAGTGATCGTCAGCTGATCCGCGTTGGATGCTCGGCGGAGCTGCTCCTTGACGGTGCGGGGGCGAGCAAGCAAACGAGCAGACACTAGGGTACGTACGTGATACATACGTCGAATAGGATTATTAGTTATTCGTGAACGGACGGTAGAAACAGCGACGTAGGAACGAGACGCGGCCAGGCTTGCCGGGTTATACGAGTAGCTCGATCACTGATCCGTAAGGTCCGAGGATTGGTTGATGCATCACTACTCCAGATCGCTAACATGGGCGTCTCTGGTGTACACGAGGTACCCACGAAGGTACCCACAGAAATACAAACCGTTTTAGTAACTAAATAAACGAAGACAGGCGCAGCGGTGGTAGCATTCCGGACCTTCAATGAAATGTATTTCTGTTTTCGAAAGTATCAATGCTCCAGATCCACTCCAACGATATAAGTTCGGCGTTAACGTGTCCAAGCATTTACTAATTACCTATATAATAATATTTTGGGCTGATTCACGCATTATCATCTAAACTAGGTAAATTACGCATTACAGTAACCACATAGCGGATGAACTGAGGGTAAATTGCGCGTCCGTGCGGTAGTCGCTCCGTGGCGGCGCCGACCCCATACATCAATCAGCCGCTCGCTGCAACACGTCAGCGACGCTCACGAGCTTGGATTAAGCGACAATTATTCTCGAATAATTCACCTGAACTATTGTTCGGATCCTAAAGTTCATGCAATTAAATTGTTGCGATCGACGATATACGGTTGCAGTCGTGATCCCGAGCGGTGAAATGTATATTAGCACGTGGCGGCCCCGGCAGGTGGACTGCGACCGACCGTGTGTAGCTGCTGCCTTATTGGATTGGCATAATTTGATTGAAATAAATTGAACCGATGTGCCAGCGGAGCCGACGATCCTGCCGCCGAGTGTGGGTGTAGTGTAGCGACAGACTAACACTACACGCCGGGAACGAGGCCGATGGAGTTGAGTCGGCTTTCAAACTCAAAACTGAATGTATAAGAATGGCAGTACCTATATTAAAGTCAGTTTACTCATCGCTATGATTACAATCAGCCGCACTGAAAGAGCTGTCTATATCAAAAGTTTGTGCATATCATGTACATCCTCATCGGTACATATGTAGCATGTACATACGGCCCACGTCGATCAGTTCCATCATTCGGTCGACGTGTCAGATTCGAGATAGTCGCGCTATCTGCCGACAGAGGGCGTCATGTTTTAACTATCGCTCATTAGCTGGCCGCGGTCACACCTCGCGCTATCTCCGCGGCGGGGCGGCGGCGGGTGACACTCTAGTGAGAATGAAAGTGTCAATTTTCTATATTTATTGGATATTACCTTCAGATATGTACGTATAATGCGGAGGAGCGCTCTTCCGTTGTAATGATAAATTCAGATACGGGTACTACCAATTATTATTTTTTACTATCCTTGCTGTAGATTATAGTATTATACTCATTGTACGTTGATTGATTGAGAAGTGAACAAAGTTCTGAAATATTTCTCAAAAGGTGTGTCGAAAATAAATGAATAATCCAAATTTCTCTTGACCTTTATTATTACGCTACATTCATTTGCAACTTTTTCCCCACAATGATCGTTTCTCGTTTGTTCACTCTCATCTCCTCCGACAAAAACGTTCCGCGCCGATATCCAGCCAGTCTTCGCAGGCCAGTATTCTTCGGCAAATAAAACGTAACAGCTCCAAATGCTGTTGCTCCGTTAGGTCAATGAATGTGTAATTCTATTGAAACGAACTCATTAGTGCGGTCAGAGAACGCGCTCCGTGTCAAACAAACAGAAATTCTTGTCGCGGAGTGTCACGAGATGTGACACGAGTGTAGCGGGCGGTTCTCAGGAGCACCACTCATAAAAATTAACCCATTAACATCAATTATAAGGCTGCGAAGTAGCGCGCGGCTACTGACCCGCGGGACAGCGCGCGCCGCTCGCCTCCGCGCCACGAACGCGAACACGGCGTGCGCGTCGCTGTCGATACCGAGCATTGAAACGGTCTTCGATTGTACTAATACTGATAAATATAACTATTATAATTGTCGTTTATTCACTGTCAAATCAGAATCAGAATTTAAAATGTCGTCAAGAATTTTAGGAATATGTTTGTGTATCGACTTTTGCGAACAACGTTCTTCAAGCTCGCAAAACGGTAAATTGCAATGATAACTCGGTTTTTGGTGTAGCTTTAGTTCGATTATAAGAAATAAAACGGCAATAAGTTTCGGCTACAAAGAAACCAGAAGTGTTCGTCGATAACGTAGTCGATATGCTGTCGTCCGCGGCCGACTGTAACTGCGCGCTGGAAATGCAAATTACTCTGCGGTCGCTGCATCGTGTACCGTAATGATATAAAAGTCAGTCTTGAACAAATCGCCCGTAACTACGGCGGGGGCGGCGGGGCGCAGGGGGCGGCGCGGGTACGTAACGGCCAAATTAAATCGGGACGGAGGCGTTAAATGAGTGAATTCTTCGAGATGTTTTTGCCGCGTAGTGTTATAGCCGCGGAGCCCGAGGCGCCTTCGCCCGACTGACGTGTAATTTACACGTACATTTTAACACAGGAAGTGAACTGTTAAGCGCTATGCCCTGACTACCTACAGATTACTGTGAAATATTATTAAGAAAATTCATGCTTCCGTTCAATACCCGCATGTGGTTTGGATGAATTCGTGTCACAGTCAATCGACAATACCTTCTAATATATCAAGTACGTGGTAGGTTATTTCGTTTTCTTTTAGGCACGATTAGTACGCCCCGGTTACTGAAACTTACGCCATTTAAAAGAGTAGTTCTGTAATGTCAACAAGAGTAGGTATCCGGAGCGTCCCGGCCGGTGCGCGCCCCGCTCTAGCCGACGGTAGCGTCATGCGGCGCCATGGCGGGTGGATCCGCTCGCCGCCCCGGGACCATTTTCCAATAGACAAACCCCTTATCGTCTGAACGAGGGACGTTTAGTGAGACAAAAGCGTGTTTATTGAGAACGCACTATTTGCGAGTGTATGTAGCTGTGATATTGTTATTAAACTCTAGGTCACTCAGACACCTGGTACGACTCTACATTCGGCAATGAATTTAATCGATACCGTAATGGGTTGGAAATAATTTAGCCGAAACCGTAAAGATTTATGCATTTGATTACTTAATTGGTACTTGAGAGTTTGATATAACTGTTGATGTCGAACGGCCGGCTGCGGTGGAGGCTCCTCTCGGCCGTCAGTGGCAAAACACGGACGCAAGCCTGCAGACGGACGTTGATATATCTGTGATTTGTGCAAATTACACGACGGCGAGAAACCTGTGCTTAGGGTGTTGCAAATGTTTGCGACCACAAATATAAATAATTTGTCACAAGCGAGCATGTTTTTGAAAATTACCCGCAGGCTTCACCGTTTCTTTTACTTTTTTTTCTTATCTTTTCAAATACTGTAGAATGTTATATCGGTACCCATTTTGGTAGACCTGTGGTAGATATCCCAGTAATATTATTATACGAACACGTCACGCGATAACGGATTAGGCAGAAAGCAGCGAGCTCCAAATATCTCTATCCTTACAAACCAGACGTGCTTCTTCTACATCGATCATTCTTTCCTTACATACGGACCGGTTTCGGAGGCTCTCGATTCTTCAACGAGTCAGTATCAAAATTACTATAATGCATAGGTATAATGCATAGGTACATCCTTGAGCAATTGCAACCGAGGCAGAATCCCACGAACCCGAGAGCCTCCGTCGATCAGATGCGAGTACCGTTTCCTGATACTATGTCATTAAAAATATTAAGTCGATTTCAAAGCTTATTACGCGAATGCGGCAACACGGAGGAGCATGTCGCAACGGCTCGGACGAAACAATGATTCGTGCAAATTACACGCCGCGTGTCCCGAGCCGTGGGCGCGCGGCCGTTAGCGTCGCCGCGATCCCCGCGCGGCCTTCGTATGATGAATTGTTTTTAAAAATAATAGCACCTTTATTCGATGATACGTGCCTCGTAAAACGCTCTTTAATCATCGTAGACCACTTCCCGAGCCCTACGTTCGATGCGGCAGCTTACGGTTTTATAAAGTTCATTGCTCCTATTTCGCAACGAGCTGACGACTTCATCGAGCGGTCGAACGTTTTGAGATTAAATCTTTAATTAATATCGTCTGTCATTGTACGATCTGTTCGTTAGTCATCCTACATTTGTCGTGAGGCTATTTACGTTTCTATCGATATTTAAGGTTGTAAATGAAAATGTTTATAATTTTTTTTCTAGTTACAAAGCGTACCGAGTGTTCAATCTCGTAATTCGAATATTTAAAGTCATAGTTTCGATGGCAAAAAATGAACTGCGAACGTGCGAACGTTAAGAAATACAAATAGTCTCAAAGTAACATTATAAGGACAGCGCGGGCGGTGGTCGCGCGTTTCCCGCGATATTAAGAGATATGCCAATTATTGCGCGCGCATAAACCACCGCCGTAATAGGGCGCTCTACAGGTGTTGCGACACAAGACAGACTGTGCGCCGTTCGCGAACCGGGAATCTGACTTACAGGCGTTACGATAGCACAGTGCGTTATTACAGTGGGAGCGGCCGACCGCTAGCCACTCGACGTTCGTGTTCGATCTGCTCGGATCGTTCTGGACTTTATCATCTTCTTTAACCTTCATTTTGTTAAGGCCAAGATCGACGGTGGCTTAGGAGGGTGGACAAGATTCACACTTTTTTCTCACCGCTTAGCGAGCGATGTTCACTGTTACAAATGCAGACGACCTATAACTCGAAGGTATTGAGCTCAGAGTTTCTCAGCTTACTGTATTTAAAGTGCTCTTAATTAACATCGACTCTACGACCTTAGGAATTATGCGTTATTAAAAATGAAAAGGCCAATTAGTGTTATTAATAGAGAGTCAGCCGGCCGCCGGCCAGCGGCGCCTTCGACGCGGTTGCAGCCCAAAACAATGTAGATCGTCTATGTTTATCATTGCCATTATCGGCTAACTACAGATAGTTCTATATAAAAATACTCGCGCGAGAGATGTCCGTACTGCGAGTTTAAAAATAAGGCGAACACGACTTGTGATGTCATAAAAGGAAAGACAGAAGTGAAGCGAACATTAGCGTTATAAAAAACTGCGCGCGCATAATCGAGAAGCACACGTGTGCGAGGACTTCCCACGAACAATTTTATTATCTCATTAGCGTGAAGAATGTCTTCATAAAGTGTCGCCGGCCGCGGGACATCGTTCATTACCCACTGTAATGGCTTTAATAAAATCCTATATTTTATACTACCAATATTTTTATGGACCAAATATATTAACGCTGTGAATGTTGTACATTGCGAATTTACTGAAGCTTTTGGTAATGATGTTCTCCAGCTTCCGGGTAATGGAAAGCAAATTTTGGACTTTGCCTGGTCAAGTTGGAAGGTTAGTGGTAGTAGAGTCATTACAGGAGAGCCTGCAGGCTGCGGGGCTGGCTGCAGCGAGACGGCCCGCGTTAACAGGTGGTTCCCCCAGGGTGCGCCACTGCGCCCACTGCGATTTTATCGGCTGACTTATTGTTGGGTTAATACGTCCGTCCGGAAGCATTACTATTGACTTTTCCTATGTTTATTGTTACATCGAGGGTACTTCGAGACTTGTTGTGCTAGGGATGTTTGTCTGGCGAACGAACCGTAATGTACTCAACGTTACCAGTCATTTCTGTTAATTTTAGACATATATATTTATGTTCCATTAATTAGGCTAATGTTTTTTTTAGAAATTAATGAGTTACAAAATTCATATGCAAAAGTAACAATTTTTAAAAATATCACTTACTGAAAACAAAGTTTTAAGACTATTGAACAAATTGTAGACGTGTCTCTCACAGCCCGTCTAACAACTGTACACCGAAAGTTGTAAACATGATTGCATTAGTTTCGCCAACACCTCAAATTTCTGTTTAGAGGGATTGTACACTTTCCCACCTAAATCCTGTCGAGGCTAAGCACTCGGGCTAGCAATTTGCGGCTCGGATATGATGGACGCGTCGTGTCGCAGCGCCGCGGGCCACGACACGACTCAGGACACGTCGCGGCCGCCGCTATTACCGAGCTTAGGCAATGATAATAGAGCTTTGTTACGTTCAATTGATTCGCACGTTGGGAAATAACATGCTTATTGATAGAGAAACATTGAATTCTCTCGTTCGGAGCGTCAATCGATGTACAGTATCGCGGTGCTTCGAGTACAATGTTAATATATTACCATCACTATAATGAAACTTATTGTGAATATTTTTTGTCATTGTACGGCCAAAAAAGTTTAATTCACATCGCATTACTGATGTTAATAAATTCGATTTATATCAAACGTGACAGTCGCAGTCTTCCGGTGTGTAATGAAAATATAGGACGTTTTTAAAACATATCAACCGTCGGGAACAGAATGACGTGAATGCTGACCTTTGTAACAGCCGTAGATACGTGGGAGACGTAATCGTTCTTAAAACTGTGAGAATGTCGACACTAGTACAATATCTCCTTCGTGTCGTATCATCGCCTCTCACGGAGTGCGTTCTGAGGCTGCACGAGGTACGCGACGGAGCTTCAAAGTCGCCATTTACAACATAGGTCTATTAAGAATGCCTCGTATATTCCACATGCTGTTGGAAGATGAGAAAAACAATGCACTCCACTTAAAAATTCTCCTTTATTGTTAAACCCTAACTTTTTATCATCTGCCATAACAGTTTTATAAGCATTCACTCGATAGAGCGTTTTTATATCGATAATAGAGCACGTGCGCCATGATCCCAATAAGTTGCGATGACGGAGGAGCCCTGCCGTTGCACCACCCCGCGCTCTCCCCGCGCTCCCTCCGCGCGGGTCTCCGCCCTCGTCATGTCGCAGCGCTACGGGAGTTAGTTTCTTAATAAACCAATTTACATTATTACGTTTAATCATCACCTTGGAGGCCTGGGGTTCGATTTACAAAACTTCAAATTAAATATAACTAGCTATAACTGTGAAGGACAACATCGTGAGGAAACATGCGCTCTTGCGAGTTCGTTGGATGTTCTCTGACGGCCGTAAACAGGCCCATTGAGCCTCACCTCATCGAGCCTCCCCCGTGAGAGGAGGCTTGCGCCCGGCCGCGGAGCAGTAAAAGACTTGATGATGAAGATTACATTTTTACAAGCTTTTTTATATAACGTATTACAAATATATATTTACATTTTTACTGGTAACAATAAAACAAGTGCCTAATTTAAAACAAAAATGACCGTATGACTTGTCTCAAGGTTATTATTATTGTTTTGTTATTACTAATGCTTAGAAACTACATACTTCCGTATAATTTATTTACATTTGGATTAAATTTGTATGACTACCTACTTGTACACGACGTCATATTGAAAGTTCAGAGCCTACTTTTATTTCATGTTAAGATTGTAATTTATTTATTTATTTACAACAGTATATATTACAAATGTAATTATAATTATTATTTATTATTATTATATTAGTAATGTGCTTTATTACAAATTAAAAAGCAATTACAACCTATGAAACCAATTATAATATTTCTGTTTCGTAGAAAGCACCTGGAGGTCACCGCTAAAAACCTCTGCTTCGATAATTATTATATAAATAAAGGTATTACACCAGCCCAGCACTGCGCGACAGAGCGTCGGATCCTTTTCAACATTACACACCTACACCCCTCACCACTAGCGACTTCATCGCTCAATTTTTATCGTATGATAAAACCGCTAATATTGCGTGGGATTATGGATTGTATTGACGTGTATCTAATAACTTAATGTATAATACCCGCCGGTGCGCCGTCCGAGTGCAGTGGTCGGCAGGAGCGCGACCTGTCGATGGAGCAACACTCATTATCATATTTACATTGAATCCGAATCCGCCGCGAGCGCGCGCACGGAGCCTCCATTCTCCGTTTATTGACAAAATGATAATTTATTTACAGAAATCCATTAATATGAATTCAAGTTTCCGAACCCACTGCTTGTGAGTAACAATCTTTTATGATGAAACGTGTCAAATCTTTATTCGAATAATGAATATAATATTTTTGATCTTCTGACAGTCTTAAAGGATAACGTAAATTAAATATAATTTCAGGGCTCTCACCGGGCTCCGCGGGTGACCTATGTATTTATAAAACTTGTAAAGTTGACGATACGTTTTTATAGGTGTCTAAAAATATGTGGTTAAAAAGTAATATAGACGTAATTTATTTCGAGTGTCACGAGTGCTACGTTGTTGTTTGTCGTCACACAATACGACAGGTCGGCGTCGTCCGCGGGGCGGGACGGGTCGTCGCCATCCTCGGTCCCGAGCCGCTGCGCCATCAATACGCCGCGCGCCGCGCTCTGGCGGCTAATTGCGCTAATTGCCGTATTATAGTAGTTCAGGTGAGCTCTGCACCGCCCGCGCCCGCCTCGCTCCGACCTCGCTCCGACGCGGAGGGACCACCGAGCCGTGTCTATAATCATACGTAGGCTCCAAATAACTTTGACGTACAGACTTCGTCGGTGCGCTCGCTCCACCGTGTAGAGGATATCGATCGTAATTACGATACGATGCATGTAAATTATCTCCCGTTACCTACTTAAATTAGATGAGTTTATAAAAGAAGCAGGAATTATTCGTGTCGCCATGAATGTTAAAAAATCATCATAATGCACGTAAATAATTCCACAGATGATAAGCTAGGGTTCCCGATCGAGGTGGTCTCATTACCGTCGGTGGCTTTAATTACCCCAGTTTTAACTAATTAAGTCCTCCGGCGGCTCTCGTATATATTAACATAATAATTTAACCCGCGGTGGTCTGCATTAAGATAATTCTTTAAAAGTACAATAAAGTTGTGATTACAATGCACCATTATAGAGAAAGCTTCCGTGAATATTAATGTAGTCGGTAGCGACGTAAGTAATCGAGGCATTAGTACTTCTTTTATTATTAGTTTGTACATTTGAGTGTCGACCGAGATACGTAAATTACTTCATCAATATTCAATCGATCGTAAGTAAAGTGACGTGAGCGTATGTGGATCGTCAGTTGAATAATATTTTAAAAGGAGTATTCGGATAAGTCCATGGCGTTAATTAATTTGTGTGTAGCCCCTTCTAAAATACTATTAAAATAACAAATTTAACGACCACAATATCATCATTTCCACAATGACCGCGTACAAGTCTAATCGATGAAGGATTCCTCGTCACGTTTTCCCGTATAATAACTGATATTTTTTGTTTCAAAAATAGGCAGAACTTTTAAAGCATAGTTTTTGCGTTCTGTTTAACATATTTTCCCAATTAATCATAAATCGATCACCGGCCGGTAGACGGCTGCTGTTGTTGTCGCAATCCGTTCGATCGCTCGCCACCGCCCCGGTATCATCCACTCTTTATCGATTTCCTTAAAGATATAGAGATACATACGCATAACCTGCACTGTTTATGATATTTGATGGTACGGATGTGAAGTCTCTGCTATATCTGTTATCGTTACGTTGTCGAGCTCTGCTCGCTTCCATCTCGATACGATCACTGTATTTCTATACGAAATAAGGATGACTTTGCATGTCTCATCGATGTCCTCTTGCAACATACCTCGCATACGAATGAGCGACATAAACGTTACCGCATAGCAATAAGAATATGTGAAGCCACGCTACCCCAAGATTCCAGCTTTAATTGTTTATCTACTGGCACGCGGCATGTGTATCGGGCGCTTAACTTGTTATTGTGTTGCAACAGACCTTATACGGTCGCGGTCTCGATGCGTGGAGTATTAAGTGCGTCGTGTAATTGACGGCTCTTTAATAACTACAATTGCACAGGAACACCGCTCAGGTGAGCCTTTCGGGTATTGTTCGTACAATTTGTTTATTGACACTCAAGTAAAGAATTGCCGGCCGGCATCGAAAGCTTCAGACTGAGTACCCGATCAGAGTCCAAAATGACTATTTAAGTGTGAAGTGGTAATCTACTAGCGCCGAAAATCAACTGTATAAGGTTTCCCGCTGCTGCCATAGTCGGCGAGCCGTGTGTATTGCGGTGTGCGTGTTTCGCTCCTAGGAAGAGAATCTTCAAGCTAAATGTTTATTTAGCTTGAAAATTGCCCAAAGGTGTCGTAGCTACATAGGAATGAATGATTATTGCAAATTGATATTACTTTTATAAGGCACCATCTGAAATTGTGACTGTGAATGTTGACTTTAAGCATATAAAATGAATCGAATTTAAATATCCGATACGACGCTTCCGGCTACCGACCGCAAACACATTAACACAATCGTCATTCGATAACAATAAACGACAAATAAAATAATCGAAACGCCGTAAAGCCTTCGACGACTCCCCCGGTGGCCTAAAAAACGAAACAAAACTGTGGGCAGTGCGATGGAAGTTTTGAGTGGTATAACGATTCGTCAAGCGTGTTTTTGTAGCACGTAATCTAATTTGTGTCCGTTTACGACCATGTAATTCTACTCCTTCGGCCGCGGGAACAAACGAGCGTCGGCGCTGGCCCGTGACCGTCACGACTACTGTCGCACGCATTTCTATTCGATTTCCTAGAAAAAGTTGGTCATGAGTTGCCGTTTATGTGTGACTCGTTTTATACTTTACATGTGTGAGCTCAAGTTTTGGTTGTCGATCACGGATGGAATTGGATCTCAAATTCGTCTCTCACCTCTTTACAGTAAAAACAGTTGCGTACGTTTGTGGAGGCGTTTTACTCCATCGTACGTCGTATTCCTGCAATATAAGCTTTTGTTACTTTGTTTTGGTTACCATGCGTTATGCACGGTTCACCTCCGGGCGTCCATGGATACTAACAGCTCCTCGGTTATATGTGTATTCAGCCCCCGTTATTCATACAAACAATAACGTTACGTTAGCATCCACCAAAATAATAGTGAAGCAATGACGTATTACAGCTTAAGACGACAGTTTTGGTCATGAATAACAAACTGGAGTGCGTTGATGTCTTTTCCTCTGTAATTTAGTGCAGGCGTGTCTCGCCGCTCGCTCGCTGCCCGCTTATATCGCTGTTTTCTGACGTCTCATAATTCGTTTCGGTTATGAGTGGTGCGAGACGGCCTCTACACCGCAAGCGCAGTGGGACATTGGCTATAAGATTGTTTATATTATTGTACTTTCCAATAACAACATTCCGAAGTGATCGAGACTTATTTATTTGGGAGCTCGAGTGCCGCGAAGTACTTCTTAAATTATTTAGTTCTCGACGGTTATAATGAAGAATAACAATGAGCTAAGTCGAACGGCGGAATAAACTTGACCTGTAAACGGTTCAATTGTGTTATCTTTTGAAAGCAAATTCGTGACAGAGCACTTAAGTTTTGTTTATATAATATATTTGTAAGTCGTATTGCATATTGTATTTACCAGTATAGGACAAATATAACAACAGACCGAAGGTTACGCGTACTACAGACGCTGTTTAATGGAAAGCTACTCGTACCTTCAGTCATGCTAGGAAATGTTCGGCTCGTTCGGAGCAACATATCGCTCGTTACAATAGCAATCTGTGTTTCGGTCTGAATGTTGGCCGCCCGCTGACAACGTGTCGGGGGGCGCTCGTCTCGTTCCTCGCACCGACTACGGGTAGGTCGGGCACTAACTGATGTTCATTGCGCTTTTACTAAATAGTATTAACTGGAATAACGTATTCCCAATTTATACTAGTCTTATTAAAAAGTTATCTTAAAACGGTTTGACCGATTCTCGTAGTGCTGTTCGACGTTGGTTGCAGATTTCTCCAAGTTTAGCACGAAGTACAACTATGTATTTAGTCAATAGTGTCTCCCGCATTTCTAAAATATGCGTATGAGTTAGTTTGGCATGCCAATATAACGCTATAGTCTAAAACATAAACTTAATAATATGCGTGTCAATAGTAACTTAGAATTCAATGAACCTGCGCAAATGTAACTTAAGACTTAAAACTTAAGATTCATCTATCGGTATTGTTTAACCTTTTCATCCATCTCATCGAGGCATTGTTTGCCGGAGCCGGCGCCTTAACTTCATCGCTGGGTTATCGGCGAACGCTGTAACGTCACAAGTCTAAACTAGCGCTATCTATAATTGGGATCGCCGCCTCCCGCCGCCTCCCGCCGCCGCCCGCCGCCGCCCGCAGCGGCCGCGGCCCTGGTAACTTTTTATTATTATTGTAAATGCTGGTCATATTTTTTGCGGAATGCAGTTTGTCATAGCTACACGCGAAATTATCTCAAATGAGAGAAAACAGATAAGAAGTCAATTACATACGTCGCACTCCAATTTCGCCGACGCACGTGTTACGTTTCGACGTCTAAACTTTAATATCTCCGTAATTTTGAAATGCTTATGAAAAATTATTTGTTATTAATTAAAGTTATTTATTTCGATTTATGAAAAGTATTTTTAAACAGTGCAAGCTCGGTCACGTGGCGCCAGCAGTATGGTGTGCCCGCACACAACACCAGTAAAAACAACCATCGTTCACCGAGATCGAATCTAACTAGGACACCTCTGGCTGAGTTCGCCGGTCACTCTTGGACTCGGAAACATTGACTCGCACAAATTAGATTTCAACAAATCTTGCGAATCATCCAATGAGATGTTCGCGTACCGCTGGCGGACTCTTGCACGTCGCGCGTGGGACGGAGCGGGAGAGCGCGCGGCCAGCCTGCGACATATCGTAACATACAAATGTTAAGTAATACGTGCACGCATCTCGACTGCGAGTCCATACCTACGTACTTAACAGATAAATAAATAAAAGTGAAACTGATTTTGTTACAAATTTGTCAGTTATAAATATAGGGAGTAGTAACTTAGAGATAAACAAACTCGTTGTTTTAAACGAAAAAAAAATAAAAATCTATTACATGAATGCTTAACGCTCACCGGTTCCTCCATACGTACCTTGACTACACTCGATCGTTAATCTAACCCGATTGTATAATGATCAAATATAAATAAAGTCTCGAACAGAATCATGCACGTGAACCATATTTCCGTCAGCGAGTACATTATTTTGCACAAGCGAACGCCCAAAGCTCGATCGAAGTATGTATATTATAAATTCATATCTCGAGAGTCGAGCGAACTATTCTCGCGAAGGCTCGCCGTCCGCGGCTCGCTCCCGCATTGCTGCGACGCCCGTAATTGCTCCACACGAATTACTTATTTTCTTGTCGCTGTCAGCCGACCGGTCGATATCGGTATCTCACGCTGCAGGCACCGGCGCTGACGACAGGCGAGCTTCGAAAGCACGTTTTCACGTACGCTTCTAATAATCGTTCAAAGGAGGTGACAATAACGCGGAACGCGATTTGAGATCTGTTTGTGTTATATCGCTTGATCACTTTTTCGAAGCATTTTGGTAAGTGTACCCCAAAGTAAAAAACAATTATTAATGAGTTATTATTATTTTATTATAGTTAGCCACTTTGTGTTTTGCTACATTTTACAAACGGGCGGTTGCATAGCTGCGGTTAAATGTTCGCTCAATTTGAATCAATCCCCGTAACGGGACCGGCCGAATGTTGCTGTGCGTCCGTTCGGAGCGGCTTTGTTGCACCTTCTAATCCGCCATTACATTTACATTAGCGATACACTATACACTTTACGATATTCTGTAAGAATAAACATGTCTATAGCTTTAAACCCATATAGCGATATTCCCGACGGTGCACCGCGGCGCACGTCGGCGACTACATAACATCGATCGATCGGAGTCTTTAAGAAAATCTATTCTACATATTTGACAACACTTTTGCTTTTGAAAACATTAGTCGTATTCATTCGCTACGAGTCGCGATGTAACGGATTAATTAAAGTCGTTTTTCTCTTAAAGTGTTACGGCTTCGGTTGTCTGTTTCGGCTTTTCGGCTGTTCGGCTTTTACCGACAAAACGGCTCGCTAGTTATAATAAATGAGTAACAATGACGGCTACACGCCACGATAGCATCGCGACGCTCCGGCACCTGGTAGTCGGCCGGAGAGAAAGTCTCCGGTGTACCGAGCATTACGTGGAGATGAATAAATAAATAATAAGCTAAACAGCCACATTAATAGTATAACACGTTTTCAAATACATATATTTATTGAACGCGACGCTCAAATGAATGCAACTCGTACTTCGAAATTCTTTATTCTGTTTTATATTTGAGTATTTTCCGATTGAGTGTGGGAATGGCAGAGAATAGAAACTAATTGATGCTCCAAATAAAGGTTTAACTATTTCATATATCTCCACATAGAATAAGCGTTGACGTGTCAAAGTAGACAATAGGAGAAAACCTATTGCAGTAATCTGTTCTTCTTTATCGAGTTTTTTGTATTCAGAATGAGAATCAGGAGCTTTCTATAGTTTTTCATTTTTTCTTAATATTTGAATTAAAATTTATAGCTTTATTCTATATGTGATATCCCACGCCTTTGAATACACTTATATTTTGTTTACGTGGTGTACTGAATCCTTACGAGACTGTTACGAGGTTAAATAGTCGGTGCGGAAAGAAAAATACTTTTCGGAGACGATGCGAACAAGCCGAAACCCCAACAGCAGCCAGCCGATCGCGCGGGGAGCCATTTGTTCCAACACGATAACATCGGCAGAACAGCAAAATAGAGCTACGTACGGACGGAGAATAATGCGCCTCCGATCCCGAACATGCCTTATGAATGTTTCTGCACAGAATTCACTGTTTCTTAGCTTTTATGTTTTTCAACACAAAATTACTTCTGTCGAAATTGCTAAGGTTTATATATAGAAACAACGAGCACTGCACGCAACCAAAAGCGCGTTAGTGTCGAGACGGTGAATAGTGTGCGTCTCATTTCGGACGAGCCTTATGTATGGTGCGCTAGTGCTGTCGCGACTTCTCTTACCTAAGCCTGATATTGTTTCCCTCGGCTAGGTAAACTTCTAAAGAGTTTACCACAAGATTCATAGTTTTAAAATTGCATTGAAAAGATAGATTGTTTGTTCCAAAAACTGTAATTACGTTAAAACTGCGAATATTAATAACACAATTCCGAAAGAACTTTACGAAATATATACAGTATTTCAAATTACACTCGTGCGGCGGGCGGAGTGAGACGGGCGGAGTGCGTCCGCTCGGCACACCACTCGTAACTCGAAAGTATAAAATCGCATTGTCCATATGTGACATAGATGCTAAACCCAGAATCTTTAAATTTTGCATATATGTAGGTCCTTCATATAGTGCAAGCGAGCTGTAAGAAAGGCAATTTTTTAAAATGAAGCCAATAAAATACGGTAGAAAGATTGTGTGGAAAACTTACGTTCGAAACCTAAAATTTTAGATATCCGGTTATGAATACCATCGCATCCTAGCAGGCTCTGTAGTGACAATTGTGACTATTCGCTAACATACACGAAGCACAGTTACACTTCACAAGCTAACATGCGTACGACATGCCGCGTGTTTGCTCGCCGTGTGCTCGCTATTACCTGCGCCGATATCTAAATGTAACAGGTCGTTAAGAACAAACAGCTTAGAATGTTTCAGAATACAAGACAACGGCCCTTAAACTTCTAAAATATATCAGTGGATTTTTTTATAAGATTTTACAGCGAAGTAATGAAATAGTGAGCATACATAATAATAATAATAATAAGAAGAAGAAACGATTTTAATGTCCGTGTGTCATATACATATTATACATATACATATTGAAATACACATGTACATAATAAACATTTCCGTATCCAATTTAAAATAGACGACCGTGTATAATTCCAAGATATTTATATTGGGTAAAGATTGCCCGTTTAGTCTAGATGATATAATATTTACGTCGTCGTGTGTACAGGTTGGGTGCCGCTGGCCGGTGTGGCATAACAAGCGGGGAGCGGCGCGCGCTATCGTCGCCGCAATATTTGACTATTGTTTACTCGCAACGGGCTCTTGTGATCTGTACAATTAAGTGGAGGTCGCTCGGGAATGTCGGCCGTCGAATTACATTATCTCTGCTTGTATCCCCGAATAATGTGAATATCAATTTAACTCGGATAGTTGCTCGATAGACCAATTATATTGTTGAATGTTCTGAGAGGTGTTGCTGTCTCTTGATACATTCGTTCTGTTTAAGTATTTCTTTTAATATTTGAAGTTAGGTGTACTTAAAACTTTGCAAACAATACTGTTTTTCTTTATCACTACAGAGTATAAAACAAAGTCGCTTTCTCTGTCCCTATGTCCCTATGTATGCTTAAATCTTTAAAACTACGCAACGGATTTT
>DWDX01001853.1:0-16962 GCA_018245675.1 Agara michaeli | reverse complement strand
TGGCGGCAGGACAAAATCTCCACCCACCGAGAACAAAATTCAAAAATGAAACTTTTTGTGATTGGTTGTTCTAATCGAGACGCTTCAATACTACCAACATACTTTTACAAGCTGGCAACATAATAGACGTTAAAGAAACGTTCAAGGTAAAGGAAGTAGAGTTAAATATTGTATTTTATGATTCTATTACTATGTCAATGATAAAAAATACGTAGAACGGGTAAATATAATACGATTCAGCTAAATATTACTATAGTCGTGAGAAAAATCAAAACATTGGTTAGATCAGGTGCAGTAAAAAAATTACGTGTAGGTCTACAAAATTATTTTTACAATTGTCAATTTTTAACCTTATTGCTAACGAATATAACTCTACGTACGGCAATTAGCAAGCAGATGAAGATTTCCAAATTATTATAATTATGTTACGTGTATAATTAAGTATAAAAATTACAATTGAAATTTATGTCCAGATTAAAATGTCCTTAATAATTGTTTTCAATTAGATACCTAGTTTAGAATTTTATGTTGAAATATCACTTCATTAATACATTTGCGCATCATTTCCATAAATTTAAAAACTAGTGTATTAAGCATATTTTTATAAACAAATATACATTTCTACACAACATATTTTGTAAAAATATCTTAGCACTATAATAAAATCAATTAAATGACAAATTTTTAGATCAATATTTTGCACATTAGACTATTCTTGGATAAATATCCTTGTTTCCTTTGCCTATATCAAGCGACAACTCACACAATTGTAGACTCTATGGATGGATACATCGATATGTCGCCCGCGTTGCTCGTGTTGCCCTTGAATTCGTCAAGTAAAATACTGTTTTTAAAAAGTTTTGCGTAATATTTTTAAAAAGAAGTGTTGTATAACATTTATTTATGTATAATTAGTGTTTTAGGCAGTGATTTTACTAGTTGGATTCCCGGTGTTGTGTAAAATTTGTGTAGCGTCACCTGACTAAGCTCATTGTCATTTCCCGCCATTGTGGCTCTCAATGAAACTAATATAATTTTCAGAATACTGTTGAATTGTTTCGATGAAGAATAATTAAATAGTGTTGTTATTGTGCTTAAGTAATGTCATTGCACGGTAATGACGTCTGTTTGCTAGAAATAGAAGATTACAACTTGTACGAAGAAGAAGCATCTGATCACGCTTTTTCTAGGTAAGGAAGACCGGCGTGGTTGCCGACGTTACGTTTATTTTGAGGTGAAAATAAGTTATAACGATTCAGAGAAGTTGTTTACATTGATAATACCGCGAAAGTTATTGTTTTGATAAAGTTGATAAGAATTTGCGTACCACATTAGGTTGCGTCCGCCCCGTGCCGGTCTATAGTCAGCTGTTGGGCCGCCATGTTTGGACAAATCAAATAGGCGTAGTAAGCGCTACTATACGCGTAGCTCGTATGTACGACCACATTGATGCCTTGTTACTCAGAATTACCATGTGATTTACTTTCATTAAGTAAAACCCAGCGAATTGTTTTGAATTAGATATTATAGCTTTTTAACTTTAGGATTGCGCCTGAATTTAACGCATCGTGCATATAACCATAGATAGTATGTGACACTGCACACATATAATGTACACATAGAACATATGATATGTCAATCACAGGTGTACTATTAGCATTACGATATAAGTACAACATGACTTGCTGTCAATGAGTGCTGTTTGTAAATAAACAATAAATATATTACCACAATTATATTTCGTCTCCAATAAAATGTTAGATAAGCATTATTGAACTGCCACTTTTAAATAAAAGTTTTTATTATTTTGTAGAAACAATTTATTGCAGTAATATGTTTTTAAAAATGAATCATAAAACGAGTACGTGTTTCGTTTGTAAAGTGAACTATATTAATTTAACGTGACGGAATCAATATATGCGTTTTAATTTTTCAGAGGTGACAAACACTTATCTGGAACCAAAACGATGGAAGCTGAGAGGAGGATTAGACGTGAGATTGCGAACAGCAATGAGCGACGTCGCATGCAAAGCATCAATGCAGGCTTCCAGGCGTTGCGCACGCTGTTGCCGCGCCACGAAGGAGAAAAATTGAGCAAGGTACGTGTTCATTAAACATAATCGTTTATTATTACGAAACGAAATGTTGATTTGATTTGACAAGTAACATTGATGTCATCATCCATTTTTGCAGGCAGCAATCTTACAGCAGACAGCTGAATATATCTATTCTCTGGAACAGGAGAAGACGCGGCTCCTCTCGCAGAATTGTCAGTTAAAACGATTACTTAACCAGCACGAGGGAGGGGAGATACCTCTAAAGAAAAGAAAAAGTGAGATTATCACTCATGTTCCTCCGGCCATTATCCCGGATTCCACTGATGACACCATTACTAATTCGAGATCTCCTGAGCCGGTGCCCGTTATAACTGTTCCGAACATCCCGCAGAAGAAGGATATCGATAGTGGTGAGCTCTGTGTTCAATTGGAACGTGAGAGGAGGCTACGACGATTGCTGGAAGAACGTGTGCATTCATTGGAAACACAAATTTACCCTGAAAGTGAGCCACAGCGCCCTATCGTTCACTATGAACAGACAGATGTCACAGACTGTAAAATTGAAAGTGACGAAGTAGAGATTCCAGTAGCGGAAACGCCGGCCGTGCCACTGCTGGAGGCCGCTATCAAGGCCGAGCCGCGTGTGGAAGTCGAGGTTCTGCCTGATGCCACTCATGATGCTCCATCACGTCTGTACTTAGCTAGCACTAGCCGCCAAAACTTAGAAACCATCGTAGAGGCCATTCGTCACTTGGAAGGTGATCATTTGTTTCGCGAGGAGACTGGCGAGGCGCCACTTGCTCTGACGAAAAAAATGGATCGTACTCCACCACAGAGGCCAGGTGTGATTGTGGTAAAGCACTCGTGATTACACCACTAGTCTTGAACTTTCTGCTCGATAATTCACTTCTGGTTAAGAGCACTACTGATCCCCCTCGAATATAGTTTGTAAATTTTAGTTATTTAGCTGTCTTTTCCAAAGTGACGAATCGATAAGTCTGCGTTTTGTTTATTTTTTATACACATTAAAGTTGATGTGAGTGATAAGAGTTGATTGGAAGATGGATGCATTGTGACAGTGTCGGCGCTGTGCTTAGTTTAGTCTCAAATATTGTCATGATGTTTGATCACTATGTTACTCAGGCTTACTGCAGTAGTGATGTTAAATTGAGGATTGACTGATATAAGTAAGGTTAGGTTGAAGATGCAATGTGCCGCGTGCCAATTTTATTTGAACCAGAAATCTAATGAAATTATGTGAAACTGATGTAGGTAAATATGAAAAGTTCAAATGTGTGTGTGTGTGTGTGTGTGCATCATACTTTTTCTTTCCTTATTTGTGAAATAAGAAATTGATTGAGGGTTAATGATTATAAAAGCAATAATGTTGGTATTGTTCGAGCAATATTGTATGTGTGAAATTTAGGAATATTGAGATATGGTTGACATTGTAGAATAGTAATTTCTAGGCATGCGGCCACATACATTTGATTATGAAATAACTTCTGTTTCCCTTAACATAAAATATGAAGCTACCCGGTATTTATTTACGAATCTAAAGTAAACAAGCAATTATGTAATTGAAACAATTATTAGACAAATTATTACTGCCAGATGCTTTTAAAAAGGTCATTTTGAAAGTGACTCAATATATTATGCTCTAACATACTCGGCATGATGTGTTTCTTCCTAGTAAATCCCAGTGCTTATTTTAAACTATAATAAGTGAGTATTATGAAGGCCCACTTGGACAGTGTCAGCCCTCGATGATAAGGTCAGAAATTTTAGAGCATTCCATGTTATTCTTCCTCAATATGAGTGAGCTTATGGAGTGTAGTTTCAGTCAAGACAAGTTGACAAAATCTATATTATGTATGTAATTCTTAAATCTCATTTTAATAATTTAGGTTTTTGTTATCCGAAAACTGCGCTGCTATAAGACACTTCAAATTGTGTTACCATTCTAAGGGCTTTGGACACTCAGATTTAATTGTGACTAAAATTTGCCTAAAACCCTCTCAAGTGGAATATTCTATCCAAGTAAACAACATGAAAGCAGTCATATGGCTTGCGGCTAAATAGATTGTTCAAAATTGAAATTTTTGTCTATAGGCAAATCTCCAGTTCGTTTAGTTTGATGATTTAATCATCAACCGCTGAAATTCAAAGATATTGGTCGAATATGAAATAATTCACAGGTTTACTTTTGTACGCCCATACAATATGTGAATTTAATAGATTCACACTTTAGGCAATGCAGTCTTAACATGATTTATTATCTCTTTTATGTGCTGACATCTTTTGTTAAAATTTAACCAGCAGTGCTTTTTTGTTAATAGTTTGTTTAGTAAGTTTTGAATGTATTTCGTTTAAGTTAGACTCAGCAACAGAGTGATGTATAATATATGTAAACATAGTGCTGTGATCCCGTATGGGGTCATATGAATTTATTAAGACTGATCATTAATTCATTATTAAGTTACGCTAGTTCGAGCCACCATATTGATAGAGTATATGTGTGTATGTGTGTATGTCCATTTATGTAGCTGTTTATCATAACAGATTATAAATTCTGGCAATTTTATCGAGATTATAGTTTTAGACATTCAGCAATAATTAAGTCAATCAAGCTCTAAAATTGTAAGTTAATGTAATCAAATTTATAAGAATCTCCTTAACTCTGCCAGAAGGTGTGTTATGTGCGTTTCTTGGTATGTTATTTATTTTATTGCATTTGCGTCTGATAGTGACTTAGTACTATGTGTAAACTATAATTAAAATGTCAGTAATTAAGACTTAATGATAAGTAAATATAGGTATAGCAAGTAATTTTTATATACTTTTAACAGGCAAAATGAGAACAATGCTTTTTATTCTATTGTTTAATTTTTCTGGAACTTTGAATTGCGCTGTAAATAATTACTTCAATGTTATTTGAAGTCTTTCTAGGCTGACATTTATAGGCTAAGAGTGCTAAGCCATCGTCATATTTGGATATAATATTAACACTCTGTTTCTGAGTCCTTAGGTTTAAGAAGTTGTCTGCCTACCGCCTTTTACATTATGTCAGTATAGGATAATTATTAACAATGTAACATAACGGACTTGGTTATACTATTAGTGTAGTCAAAATATCTAGATATAAGAGATTTTAAGTCAAAGAAAGCAAGTTAAATTGTTTAAAATGTGTTATTATTTATGTCTTAAAGTATTAAAATGGTTATTTCTTATTAATTAGTTTGTAAATGATAATCTTCAATATATTCATTAAAGCTTTCTCCTTTCACACTGGTATAAAACCAATAAAACACTTACAATATATTAGTTGTAAATCTAGTAATTATATCATTTATTTATACCCTTAGCGAGACACACGCGTGATGTACGAGCCAGCGCATTCTGCCTCGTACATCATGGCACAGGTGTTTTATTATTTTTTATGTTCCACTGTACTTTAATATGTACTATGTAAATGTTTTTTGTTACATTTGTATACTTAGGTCGTTCATACTTTTTCAACACATGACTTCTGGAAGCAGTTGATTTTTTGTAATCAGTAGTACTCACAGTGAGTACCGCAGCGAAGAGTCATTAGCGGGCGCCGTACCTTTATACTGGTACGTTAACAATATATTACATTTACTCACCGACAGCTGTTTGTTAATTATTGTTTGTGACCAATAGTCAGGGTTCTCGTTCAATACTTATTTAGTTGCTTAAATGTGCTCCCACAGGAGTGTACACTTCTATCCTGTCACGTTGAGCGCTTTATCTGTCCTTCATAAAGTGTGCAATGTGTCATTATGCCACCGAGTATGTACTCAAATATTCATTTATAAGTTATGTTTTATTGGTTTTAAAAACGAAATGTGAATAATATTTTAACTTTTCTACACTCTATCGCATACTTTTGTTTATTTTATGACGCAAATGTTATTGTGATTTGTCTCCCGATAAAAATTTGCAATTGTTTTGAATCAAATAAAGAGTAATTATTTGAAGCTTTTACAATTCAGTTCAAAGAGTCTTTAAACGGTTAGGGATGGGGTGAATATAGCATTTTTTTGCGAGTGTCATGTAATTTCTAGTTCCAGCATCCGTTTATATTATTATCATCTTCACCCTATTGCTAACGGACTCATGTTCCTATACATTATAGATAGTTATGGATATTTTTTACAGTTTGTAATTAAGATTATGATAAAGTGTAGAAAACAATGCATGAATGTTTCCTTTTTGATATGATGTTGATAAAAAAATATTTCCTCTGATTTTAATTGTACCACATTTGACCTACATTTACGAATATTTATAAAAGATTGATAATCTGTAGTTTTATTTTTACTTCCCGGCGACTTGATAAGAATCAAGACTTAGATTATTAGTAAAATCATTATTTTCTTGCGAGCTTTAATCCGTCGCACAGAAATTACTGCTGTCAGGAAGTATCTAGCAGTGTTGATTTATATTTTGAACTTTATGTGACATAAAAATCACAATTCAAACTTATAGAAAAGTTAGCAATATTTTAACGTCAACTTTAGCACCTGATACCTGTAAATTCGCCAACGGCCTAAACCAGCAGGTATGCATACGTACATGGTACGTTCTGATACTACTCAATGCCATCAATTACTATTTAATAATCTTGTACTATAATGATATCATGACGATTATGAGAAAATGCATCAATACAAACTGGATGCATTAACTACATAGTTGTAAATATATAAAACAGATAACCGAATTTGTTTTTCGACTATTCCTTTATGACATTTTTTTACATACACAGTTTGTATAACGTGTGTAACAAATGGTGTTATAATCGTATCTTGTAGACAGGTATGTATGTATTTTTTATCACTTCGTATCAATGCATGCTGCATTGATAGTTTAAAAATATTTAAATCACAATACACTCAATTTGATTGCCAACTTCCCAACGAAACACATTGGAACTTCGGTCACGCTGCAGTATGTCTTAGACGGAAATGTAATTTGTGGGTAATCTACGCAAAATAGTGTAACCTAGTTTCAGCGGTAGTGTCAATTGGGAATTATATTGTGATACTTGCATGTACGAATTCATGTGAAACCGCTGCGTAACTGCTAACGTCATCCCATTTGAGCATACGAGTAGATCCATGTTTTTTGAAGGACGATATAAGGCGACTACAGGCAAGGCAGTGGTAACTATCTCAGCTTTATTTTATGGTCTCGATAGACTAGTGATTAGTGAATACCTAAACCGAACACCAGTCATTTCCCTTGCATGCGCACTTATAAGCTATAGAAGAGTGACTGGACCAATTTTTTAATATTTGTCCAGTGTGTCTGTAAAGATGATTGTTGCAAAACATCTGCCTGTTGTATGTAGTTTTGCTTGTGCGGTTTCCCCATTTATTTTATACACGACCATCATGCCGCGACGACTCTCAAGGTTGGTTTAGCTTTAGTTACTCAACGCGCTTACCGAGTGAACACTCGCGTTCTTCTATATCCTCGTTTGGAATTAAAATAAATATGTAAATACAATTTTACGTTGCGGATCGTAATACGCTGTGTGCAAACAGTTTAATAATATAAAGTTTTTAATAAAATAGAAGGTAATAAAGTTATACGTGTATCCTTTTTTACTGCAGCACAGGATCACAGTACACAGAAGGTAACTATAGATCCTTGTAAATACAGTGCAACGTTATGGATTAATAACGGTGGTGGGTAAGCCCAATTGTAATAACTATTATTACAATTGCAAGATCGAAAAAGAAAGACGTCATACCATTTAGGCAAAAAAAATCTGTATTTTTTTAAACTGGATTAAAGACATTTTAAAACTATGAGCTCCAATTATTGCCTGATTATACTTGACTTGAAAATGTTTCCCAAGTGATTTTTCTATATTACTATTGAATGTGCGATTCGTTAAATACTAAGCTGTGACTGTAGTGTACTATTTGAGATAAAATAAACACATTTACTAGATAACATACCCAAGTTTTGCTATTAACTATGTTAAAGTTCAAGAAAATTTTATATAATTTCTTATCTTTATTGTTTAAACAAAATAATTTATCAATTAGTACCTACCTAATAATAATGTACGTCATGATAATAGGTAAATATGCAGTATTGATAATTAATATAATCAGTCTATGCATAGAAAATATTGTTTGTAGGAAATCGAAAAAAAATACGTTTACTAATCCTTCCGAGGTCTCCCTACTGGATGGCCCCTTTTTTTGAGATGCCTACCATTCAAATAACATTATGCGGGTAATCAAAATATTACACATCATGTAATGTGTTTTAATCCAATGAAGGCTATGGGCGCCGCTAAAGAGATGCGAGGTGACTCCGACCATATATTACCTTCTCCATGTGGAACAAGTGTGATTCCCATTTCACTATTTTACAAAGACTGAACATTAGACAATACAACTTAAATTTTTTTTTTAGAAAATGTCCTGCTGGAGATCTATTGTGTTGATTTATGTCACCTTCACGTATATAGCTATCGTTTCCGCCAATCCAAATGATAGCGCTTCCGTGGATAAACAGGCAGGGTAAGTATCCTTTCTGATTCGTTAAAAAAATCTTTAAGTACTTTTTTCTTGTTTGTGTTTTCTTTTGCCTGTTGTGATTTCTTTTTCTGTTTTTATTGTTTCTGTATGGATAGAATAAACTTTATAAAAGTTCAATTTTTTCATTGGAATTTAACAGATATGACGCAAATTCAACAGCTATTTATATATAAGTACACAGACGAGTAATAATAAAGTTTTACCGTAGCTAACGGTAACATATATATAATAATGTTCCAAGCCGTTGCCAACTGATTCCAATAGCCGTTCAATTGTTAACCACTTTATTTAACAATGCCATTCAACGGAAGGGGTAATTCAACCAGTTAGCGGCGACATATGTATATAGGTACCTAGGCGTCACGTATTGCTCCGTCAAACCATTCACCTATATATATACTTACCTAACTATTATTTTTTATTCAAATACAATTCATTTTATCAACTGTGATAGTAGGGAGCAGTTTAAGTGTTTTTGTTATTCAATTTCGTTATAAATATAATGACAGTAAACAAATATAAATGTAATTAATTACAAGAATAATTTAAAAGGCAATTATTTTCCAGGTCAACTGAATTTTCAAACACCTTAAACAGTTTTGGATATAAGTTAACACTACAATTGATGAAGGAAGGAAATAATGACACTAATATAGTGACATCTCCAACCGGCATTGTTGGTAAATATCTACTTTTAACTTTTTTTAAATATAAAGTTTTCTTTATCATTATGTACGCGCGGAAAGTAACGCTAGCACACGGGCGCTAACTCGCGCGGCTGGGGAAGACATACGTGAATTAAGACATAATATACACAAATTATATTCGTTCTTAATTATATATCGTACAGTCACTCGTGCTTGTAGGGAGTAGACTTCTACCAGTTTGTTGATTGAATACAGTTTTTTTTTTAAATAGCATTTACAAAATAATTCGACCACAAGGGCACACATTTACATTATAGGTAAAGCGTTCTGCAAACTGTCATAAGTATTTGCTATTTGTATATTTATGAAGATAATTTCATTCAAACGAGTTTTTTCGTTAAATTATTTTTTGCTTATGTGGCTGTCTATGTATTGAAGAGTAGGTATACCAATAGCTATTAATGTACGTAAGGTTTCATTTGTTAACGAATGTGATGACGTTGAGGCAGTACCGTACGTTAACATGTTATATATTTTTATATTTAGCAAGACCGTACACTTTCTTTGTCTACACACAGGCTTGCTGGCCATGGCTTTGTTAGGAAGCGTGGGGAAGTCTTATGACGAGCTTTCCGACAAACTGGGGTTTTCCCAAGGTAAGCGAAAAGTTTGTCGCATTGTCATGTTATTTTAAGGAGTAATTTACATAATTTAAACATTACGATAAGACACAAAAATGTTAATGAGATGTAAACGTTGTACATAAGTATTTCATGCAAATAACATGCAATTCTTTTATGTGTGTGAAATTATGAATTGTCCTTTGTAATCTTTACTCTTTAGGTACTTACATATGCACCGAATTATAATAAGGTCTCGTTAATATAAATAATTAATCATTACTTATCTAGCAGGCTTTTCGTGACGAACTTCGATTTCGTTCACATTAATTTTTTGTTGCCAAAAGTAATTTCTTTTACTAAATTTAATTTTAGATTATATATTATGTTACTCTAATATGTAGAGCAAAGGTAATAAATATATATAGGTTATGTATTTTTTGTGGCAGATATATTGTCTAACCGTGAATATCACGAAAAGCTGGGTGATCTTTTGAAGGGGCTGAACGATAATGAAACTTCAAGTAAAACGTTGTATGCAGATGCTATATTTGTTGACACAAAATATAGATTGCGCGAAGTATATCGCTCGTACCTGAATAAAGTGTATAACGGCGAAGCCCGAAGCGTAGATTTCATAGATGCTGTTGGAGTCAAAACTGTCATCAATCAGTAAGCTCTGATATTTTTTTATTCTGTATAATTCTTTTTTACTAATACTCATATGACTATGAGTTAAATAACTTTTTACGCAGGTATATTTACACAATACTTCATAATTTTTTCAAAATTAATAATTTACTCCTTGTTATTAGGTAGATAGAATTATATTTTTATTTTTATTAATTTAAGTTTTTTTACAGGTGGGTGAGCAATAATACAAATGGAAAATTGCCGGCTTTTCTTAAGAAAAATCTTCCTTTATCTACGAAAGTGGTATTAATTAGTGCACTCTATTTTATTGGTCAATGGAAAATACCATTTATACCTGATCACACAAGAAAGTAAGTGATTATATTAAGAATGTATTTTTGTATTATTAAATAGAGTTGAATGTCAGTACTTACAAAACAGGTTGATTACGCTTATACTAAGCAGGCAGGTGTCTCATAACGCGATTTAAGAAATAAAGAAAGAATAAATTATTATTTTGAAAAAAAAAATCTTGTTCTACTCGATCGAATAATAATTAAGCTCGGTCTATTCATGTAAAATTTCATTAAACGTAAGTATTTAAATAATATCAAAGAAATTGTGCCAATCGGTCAAGCGTCGATTTGTTTATTCTTTGCTCCTTCGTCAATTATTATGATAACATTTATAAACACTCTTTTGATGTGCCAAGTCCATTAACAGCATTTTCATTTTCAAAATTTTTTAAATGCTGATTCACAGACTTCCCTTTACGAAGCTTTCCGGTGACGAAATCATGACTGATCAAATGTTAAACTTGGAAAAATTTAAGTATGCATTTTCGGAAGAAGAAGGTAAATTTTTTTTCTAACACACATAATACATTTATTGCGTATTTGTAACGACAAAACCATTAAATATTTTTTATCTCTATTTAATTCCTATTATTTAGTTTTTGGATACGGGTCTTTTATTCGAATGAGAAAGGTCGAGGGTATGGTTTAGTTGAGATAAGATATCATTTAATGTTGTAATATTATGTAGCAGAAGTTAGTGGTAGTTAGTTGAAGTTATTGTTATTTTCATCAAAATAACATTACTACTTTGGGCTGGAAAAAACAATTCGCAATTTTAAATATTGAATAGATAACGGTGTAAAGTAAGTAATATGCCGCAAAAATATCTGCGAGAGAAAAAACGCGTCGGTACAAAATGTACATCGGCATAATCAGCAATATCAGTGCCTCGGTAAATACAATTAACATTTTATGTAAAATATGGTGTTTTGCAGGTTTTGAAATACTAGGGTTACCGTATAATGATAGTGTAACAACATTATACGTCGTAAAACCAAGATTCCCAAAAAAGATCAACATCATTGAGCTGATGAACTCGATAGATTATATGAAAATTAATAATGTAATAGATCAATTGAAAGAAGAAGATTGCGTTATCAGATTTCCTAAAATGGAAATACAAAGTGATGTTAAATTGGAAAATTCTTTAAAAGCTTTAGGGATAAAATCAATGTTCTCACCAGATGAAGCAAATTTTGCCTTAATGGTCGACGTTAACTCCACATCTAGTAAATCAGAAGACGACCTTATTCAGAGATTTCATGACGGTCATAATGATGATGAAAGTCGATTCCGAAATGTCATTAACGGCCTTTCTAATCCAGGAATACATGTGGATACGGCGGTACATAGCGTTAAAATCAAAATTGACGGTAATTTTATCTAAGTAAATTATAATATTTTAGAATTTAGAAGTCATTTACTTTTGAATTAAAGTCATAAAAAATAAAGTACGTTATATTGTGTGACATTAAAAAACTACCTGTTGCGTACGGCTTAAAGTAACTTGGCGTAACGCCATGAATATAAAGATCGATATTAAAGAATAAAAAATAGAGTATATCACTCACCAGCCCTTCAACCATACCCATGTGTCTATATCCACATTGATTCATTGGCACTTTTTGACATGAAAAAAAGAACGAACAAACACTTTCGTATTTAAAATATTAGTATGGATTATAAGTAACCGAAAGTGTAATATATACAACTTTTTTCAGAATATGGGACGGAGGCATCAGCTGCCACAGGCCTTTTATATGCACGGACTGCTCAAATGTTCTATATAAACTCACCATTCTATATGTTTATTAGAAATGAAAAAACCAATTTAGTGACATTCAGTGCTGTCATATTAAATCCTGATAGTTAATTTAGCACTGTGTTGGTATTTTTGCGTCTGTGATAGCTTTATGCTAATGACGATAAAATTTAGAGCGTTCATAACAGAAAAAAAAGATTTACGTGTAATGTCTAGTACCCCAAGGAAATTAGCGAGTGAGAATTGCAATATGAGGATTTAAGTTATAGATGGACTCTTCACGCTACCGCCGCATCAGCATCAGAAAAAAAGCTTTATTATTGTTTACATAAATATTTGTTTCTCGATATTGGGCAAACATGTGGATCCGGGAGCTACACAATAAGTACCTACATTGGTTGGGTTACGTTAGAAATATTAAAATGCTGACGATTTAACTAATTAATGTTAACTAACCACTAATTTAATTATAATTTTTTTATCGGTATTTTTAAATTCACACAATGATTTTTAACATAAGACCATGCCGCTAGAAATAAAAATTAACTTTATATATTATTGTATACCTGTATTGGGAATTGTTTGGGTGAGAATAACAGAATAATTTAAGTTATGGGATACTGTGTATCCAGTGTTCACCTGCAGAGGAAGAAGCAGTGGTTTGTTCCAGTTCCAAGTCTAATGTAACTTATACACCATACAAAGATGTAGTAAGTGAAGCTTTGGCCGAGATCTTTCCTGATGACCAGCGATGAGGCGGCCTACGATGTAGCACACTTGCCTAACAAATTGTTTTGAAAAGTGTCACGCTGAACTTTTTGAAGGTCACTGAAGCAGGTGGTCTGTTCCATTCCTGCATAGTTGTAATTAGGAATGACAAAGGAAAACTCTGTGTCCTAGACAAGGAAGATAAACTTGGCAAGCATCGTAGCCTAGCATACATCCCATACATGTCGGGGCTGGGGAATCAGGTCATGGAGCATCTACGCACTGGCTCCCTGTAAAACTGCTAGAAAGGCTAAAAGTGTAAATAAATGGAACAATTACAAATTGTCACAGAAATTCGCTGCAATTATATTATTTTGTAAACAAAGCATGAAAAGGTACAAATCAAATACTTATTTTGTTTCCAATGAATTATAACGCTATACATAGATTCCTATATATTTCTAGATTTGTATGTGAAGAAGTGGATATTTTATAAAACTGATTATACACATATTATATTTATGACCAATAAATGTTTAAAACATTTCCATTAAATTTAATCTTGCCTCTTCCTATTTGTTGATGATCTAATAAAAACATTCTTAGTGGATATTATGAATGAGGGTCATACAATTTGTTTATAAAGAGGCGTCTTTAGGTAGGTACTGAATTGTATGGTTATATGGTGACATGTACAGTACGGACCAGGATGTTCCACAGACGGATGCAAATAAAATAACCTGGACACTGATTTTGTGTTACATTAAAATGATATACAAACAAATGTTAATTTGAAATATATTTAATTATCTATTGCTACGTATTTTATCTATTTTGTCATTTAATGTCTTCTTCCACTGTTCTTCTGATACACTCTGGGCCCAATCAGGAATAGAAGTTTGTGGCAAAGCAAAATTGGCCATTGCTGACATTACCTTAAAATTGCAAAATGTGAAGTTTAACAATAAGATACTTTTTAAAGGAAATAATCATATATACTTGTAATATATCATTACAAGTGCCACATTTATCAGTAGAACATTAATATCTTGCCAATACCTGTTGTGCTCTCTCACTGTCCATCTCTATTGAATCTGAATGGTGTGGTACATTCCATACCTCTCTGGTTAGAGAGGCTTCCATTGACTCAATATCGGGCACTCCATTTGTTGGTATTGGGCTCTAAAAAGACATTATTATTCACTCTCACCCAAAAGGAATAATTTTTTTATCTAGAGGAATATATATTCATATGGCACAGCATGTAGGGGCCATAACTATAAGACTAATAGAATTAAAATCGTATTGAATAGGTGCAGATGTTCATTGACCGTATTTCTCGAACAGTTAGGCTGCCCGCTTGCTATATAAAGTATAAACTTACGTCAGTTTCATCATCGCTAGATTCTGCATCGGAAAACACTGCTTCAGGACCTTGTGCGAGGGGTTCATAGCCGAAATGTTCGTTTTGTTCATCATCACTATCTTCATGATGGTTGCCATTGGTTATTAAATGTCTAGGGGGTGGACTCAAATTATGTTGAGAGTTGTCTGGAGGATCTGGACCGTCACAAACCATTTTATCGCGAAAAATCAATGTTATAAAGCAACAGAAAGCATATAAAGTATACAAATAAAACAATAATTCACCGTAATATATACTTATAGTGCGTTTAGAGATTAAATGCTTGCTTATAATATGTTTAAAGAATAAAATATATTTGGTATCTTAAGACCTACACGCAAATACAATTTGATGTCAGTGGCTGTCAGTGGCACTAGTTGTCGTTGGCTCTTTTATCTGTGCCAGAGGGGGGAAGCTGCTAGCTATACAGTATACAACAGTATGACTTAATGTTTAGTAATTTACTAATACAAATCTGCGCCCTTAATACTGAACTCATTTTCTCTATTAGTTTTATATTTCAACCCTAGGCTAAGTTTTATTTTACTGCGTGCTCTTTCTTCATATTTAAAGTTTTGAGTGAAAAATAACAAGTGTCGAAAAAAAATTGTTATTTCATCTTAAATAATATTGTTCTCAAACTGCATGTTATGTAAATTCACATTAGATTTATTTAATTATTCTAAAAAGATTACGGACTACGTTATAAAATTGCAATAATTTCGGAACTGTAAATAATTCATCTGTTTAAAAATGTTAAGATGTAGGCTTTCTTTTATTTCTTAGTTTACTTCTTTGTATAGGAATATACTGTTATATGTTAGCACCAATTGGTTGAAAGTATTTCAAATAAATACCAGATTGGAGTGAAATTTTTCCTAGCAAAACATAGACTACATGATCTACATTCTGTAATCCTATGTTCTTCTGATGTGTGCTTCAATGTCTGTCTCATCTACTGTCAATCTTGTCGGTCGATCATTCATTCATTAGTTTTTTTTCAGAATTCCAAACTCACTTATTTCATAACAATTCTACGTTGGACTAATCGATTGAAATAAGCAAAAATTGATTATTTTAAATTAAAAGCATTTTTTGTTATAATTCCTCTTTCTTTCGCTATCATGGCATGGAGAAGTCACGGAGTAGATAATCTTGATATGATCAGACATTTAAAAGGTACATCATTGAATAATACTCGCTAACAAAAATAGCCGAAAAATATTGCAATGATTTTACATTCGTGAGTTTATTATGTATATCGCAATCAATAGATCGTATATCGCATAGAATACAATAAAAAAATTACTTACAGCAAATGGAATAATCAAAACTGAAACGGTAGCAAACGCGATGAGAGGCGTTGATAGAAAACACTATTGCCCCCATGCTCCCTACCACGACTCTCCCCAGACAATTGGTTATTCCGCCACCATCAGCGCACCTCACATGGTAAAGTAAACTTAGTGGTTTCAGTTACCTTATACATAGACAGTCCAAAATTTTGGTGCATAAATAGTTCACAAAGGGGTATGAATTTTTGTTTTTGTGGTTTTTTACATTCTATATTTATAGATTTATTTTGATTTACATAAGAGACTCCAATTTCAGCATGCACATGCTTTAGAAATACTGAAAAACCATGTGATACCTGGTGAAAAAGCGCTAGATGTTGGATGTGGGTCTGGCTACCTGACAGCGTGCATGGCACTCATGGTTGGAGAGAATGGAACAGTCATTGGTATTGACCACATACCTGAACTGGTCACCCTCGCTACGAAGAACATTAAACAGGACAACCCTGACCTTCTCACGTCAGAAAGAATCAAACTTATTGGTGAGTTAAATTTTAATCATTACATTAATATAATTTGAATAGTTTTATTATTGGTGTAATATGGAATATTTAAATATAAGACTTTTTTTTATATATCACGTGTTTTGATTGAATGAAGTTATTATTATCATACCATCATGCAAGATCGTAGAGTAGGCAGAAAGCACTGTGTCAAATAAGTATTCTTAAAAACCTGATGAGCTTCATCAGCATTCATCATAATATTTATTTAGTACATTATGTGTTAATATAACTTAGATAGATTTGACTGCCTCATTGGTCGGGCGGTTGCTAGCGCGACTGCCGATCGGGAGGTACTGGGTTCAAATCCCGGGTTGGGTACTGTTGGATTT
>DWDX01001852.1:0-16968 GCA_018245675.1 Agara michaeli | reverse complement strand
TTGAATAGGTGGTGAGCCTATTGCCATGCACCGGGCACACATCCAGACTCCGAGTCACTGCTAGAAATTAAAAAAATCCAACAGTACCCAACCCGGAAATTGCACCCAGGACCACCCGATCGGCAGTCGCGCTAGCAACCGCCCGACCAACGAGACAGTCCAAAAAAACTAAACACTGTCAATATATAAGAGTCGAAAGCATCAATTTCCTGTTCAACAATAATATTGAACGTGTGGCGTCCGCCTAACGATTGGCGACCAAGTGCAGGGTTAATCAACTTAGCGAAACAAATGGCATTGTTTACTTTTGCTTCGTTTTTACTGTGTATCCCTAGATATAAGCCACCTGTAGCGGCCTTAATCAGCGTTAAGTGAATTTGTCGAGCTCCAACATGGACGTTTACGCGAAACGTGTCATATGTTCAATATTTATTTTTGTTTCCGTTTACGCGCAAGATTATTATGAAGGTAAGTTTTTTATTTTCGATATTAGTTTTCGATTTATTTTATGTTCGCATTGCAACCGGTAACCGCAATACAGACTGAAAGCACAATTTATTTTAAAATAATTGCATTGTGGTAGAATCGGATATAGTCGATCGCCGTGGGCGTATCGTATTCACTTCCAACCGTCTGCACAGCACAGTTCTCATATCAAACAGGGATGAATGGATTCAATATCATAACTCGAGAAACGCAAAATAAATAAGCACAAGTCAGCTCTCGCCAAAACTTAACAGTAACTCTGTGAATTGTTGAATCATAATAATTGTTTCGGTTATTGCAATTTTCTTGATGCATTTTTTGCGCTCAAATTATACTATAAATTATGTGAAAATTATCGTAATGAACAGTAAACATAATTACTTATTGCAACACACTGAATAATTATTATGTGAAATTGTAGTTACATTATTATAATTATTAATTCACTATATTATTAAATTATCTCACCAAATTATACTGAATTCCACGAGAAAGCATTAAAACGAAATGATAAAAAAACATTGCGAACCGCTTCGCGAAAACACTATCAGCTTTTTATTAACGAAACATTTTCGCGCTCGTTACCGCTGTCACTGGCCATGCAACCCGACGGCGTCCCACAGAAATTTAAGTGAAATATTACAGCGATAAGACCCAAATAAGTATAATTAAGTGTACAAAAACATCAACAAATTTCCCTATTCCTATTTCAGACAGACATAAATATCAAATCGCGACGCAAATGGAACATCTTAAGGAAATACCGAGACGATTCGAGGTCAAAGGGGAAAATGCGATGGTCGAGTTCAAGAAATACATTCACTCCGTTCAAGATCTGGCTCGTAAAGAGAACGTAACAGTGGCATATAAGATCAAAGCGGAAGTGTACATACCCAAGTCGAAATTCATAAAGAAGGATCTACTGAAGAAGATAAAGACGAAGAAGTACAACGTACCGTTGAAGAGGCAGAACATGAAACTGTCGAATTTCGAGATGACTTTAAGGAAGCGGGCAAACGAGCACAAAATATTAAGGATGAATTACATGGAGGAGCCGGTGACGACGCAACGGCAGCAAGTTATCTTATCAACGAGACCACCATCATCGGGTAAATACAAACCAATAATCAGTCACGTGAAGACGAACTACACGAAGATCGTCCGCCCAGTCAGAAACAAAGTGATCACGCTCTTTGTGTAGATATAAAAATACGCCATCTCACTCTTGTATAAATATTTTTATAATAAACATTCTATAGACAAATCGCATTTGATTTTATGTTGTTGACGTTTGAAATCCCTGGAACAGTAGAATATGTTACAGTTTTTAAACGAAGTAAGTAACATGTCGCCCTCACAATATAAACGGATACATTTTTATGGCATTATCAGACAATTGGTAGAAAGTTTGTAATCAAAAACGAATTATAATTATTTAACAATGAAAGAATATATTTATAATTTATCAGAACGGGCAATCATTATTTTCATTTTCATAACTTTTAATTCTCCGGATCTCTTGTAAGTAGTATAAATATTCGAATTGAAAGAAATGAGGCATTGAAATTTATTACTCAGTAGAATATTACCGATTAGACCACTCATGAAGATCTCAAATCATCGAGTTTCATATTTATCAAAACACAAGTAGCTATTACCAGGAGATTCGCCCGCGTTGTTCACTCGTCGTACAATTATTGCGCCGGTAACGCCATCTGTAGTATTTATTTGATTAAAACTTGTTTTCCTGTGAAAATTCGCTATTTTTCCACGAAAAAGAGCATCCTATGTCACTCTCCAACTCTTCAACTATCTCCATATCAAAAATCGCATCGATCCGTTGCGCCGCTCTGATGTTTAAGAAGTACAAACAAACACACTTTCACATCTGTAATACTAGTATGGAAGTATGGATTTAAGCACGTACATAACGAACTAAATGCACATAGATAATATAATAAATGTTCAATAGGGTGGATATGTAAATAAGTTTAAGGTTGCCATATATCAGAGTTCGTCAACGACACCACCTGTCTGCGTAAATGAAAATGCAAATGTATCAGACGGGAACGGATACACAATGACGGTATCCGATCTACCTTTTGATGTGCAAAAGTAACATGACGCCAATATCTTCAGGATAGCACGTAAGCAAATGTGCCCACGAGGTGACCACGGATAAACTTGAAGATACTCGTACAACCTAAGTAACATGATTCCGATGATGATGATGATGAGAGGTTAGCTGTACCCACAAATATTGTTCACTGTTACAAATCTTTCTTCTGGGCTGGAAAGGTATTTTTATCATCCGCATATTTTATATTAAATATTCATTGTAAAGGCGATCCAACAGCTAGACATTTCGAAATTATACATGAAACAATAAAATATAAAGAACAAAGAGAAAATAGGATTACACAAGTAAATAAAATGAGAACCTTTAGGAAGACCTGTAAAACCAATAAAAGTATTGGTTTTGAATTTATTTAAACAGATGTGTTTGTGTGTAGGGATATATGTATGTATGTGTTTGCGCGTGAATACTACGCGCGTTTGTATTCTATAGTTGGATTGGAATAATTTATAAAGTTCGCCCACTGTTCTAAAATCCCTTTTGCCGCCAATGAAATTATATAAAAGGACTTGTTAGATTCGCTTTTTTATTTCTTCAATGGAACTGGAACGGGGCTATTCCAAATTTGAATACGATTAGCTCTAAGCAACCCGCAAACAACGGCTGTCCTAAGTCCGGAGTCAGCTTAGTGTTCATTTGTAATTGTAATGGAAACGAACCGACAGCAATAGCATTTGCATGCCCTAAAGCCATCTAATACACCCTTATTTGTTTCTAGAATCACTATTTATAGAAAATTGTCGTATTTCTTAGAATTCTTCTTGTTTTTGCTCGTTTTAAAGCTATTGCAATGTTCTAGATTATCAGAACTGTATATACGGTTTTATCTTATTCCTCGTTTTAGAACTACGCGTACAAGAATATTGTGTGTTAATAATGAAATTGGAATATTACAACCGGAACAGAATAATATATGTTTATTAACAGTACTAAAACACGATGGATCCCAAAAAGTGTTTTATCGAATTGAACGTTTTACATGAATATTAAAATAAAATTTATTTCAATATCGCAATGTTTATTCATAATAGTTTCGAGCTACGTTTGATCCAGCTGGTAACAATAAGCCCGTTTTTAATTAACTCTCTAGGGACAGCCATATAAAATTATAGACTCAGTCAAAAACCAATACTAAGCATGAAAGCAAATATTGCATCAAATACGCTGCTTAACGGTAATCGGTAACGGTCATCGGTTTCAATTACAAATTTATGGTTTTACCTATTTTTTTGGCGTGTTTCGTTGTATCGTATTTTTGTTGTGTTGTATTCTGTTGTGTTGTTGTTGTTAACTTTAATTTTTATTGTCTTTACATCTCTAAATACCATAATTATGTAAACTGTCAGTTCTTCTATCTCATCAATCATCCGAATTATAGTACCATATTTTTTATTTATCTCTGTTATAATATTTATAGTTGTATCAACGATTGCAGTAAAAATTAGATGTATCATTCTTTTCTTCTCTAATTCTTCTTAAGTTCTCTCTTTTGCAATAAGAATCTCTTACTCGCTTTTCTTTCTAGCATACACAAGCATCGTGTGTTCCGGTTCTTGTTTTCACTTGTTACTTGTAACAGAAACAAACAGTCATGATCAAATATCAGACCAAATTGCTATAACAGTATTGTTAAGCATCTGTCAATACCACAGCCACCGATTAATTCGCTAAACAAGTTGAAAATCGCTCACGATAACCATTCGAGCGTGCGTTATACGAACCGTTCCCTCCCTGATTGAACAACCAATGAGTTAAACGCACTACACAAACGTAAATAACACGACAAATTGAGCGGAAAGCTATCGAAATATAAATTATTGCAATTCGAATATGAGTCGTTCGTTTTTGCATTGTTAAAAACAACATTTGTCACTGGTCCGCTCGCTCGCGTAATCACTTAACGGCTGTTTAACTTGGTTTCTGGGTAACGACAATTAGTACAATGTTTTCGTTTCATATCGTAATTTCACTAGAGTGCGTGAGCTTTACGTGCTTTGAATGTTTTCGTCCTTTAATATCACGACCACTTCTCACATCGCGCTACCTATATGCCCGTATTTCCTCTAATAATTCGTTAAATGAAAATAATGCTAGCAATATAGTTACCGCTGTCAGTCATGTTTATTTTATAAGTCAAGAAAACTATTTCTGAGACGGTTCATTTTTCTCCCTTTGTTGGTCATATAGGATATTCATCATAAGAGTCTCCCATGTCTTATTGCATTGCTGAACACAAGTCTCTTCTTATAATGAGAAGGTTTGTAGGGGAATAGGGGCTAAAATCCCGTTTTATCTTTCTACTGTTAAGTTCGGATCTACCCTCAAAATAAGTAGGCTTAAGTTCATCTAACATGTTGACCAGTGCAGATCGAATGTCAAAGTCGGTTCGATTAAAGATATATTTCCTAATATAAAAGAACTGACAACAAGAGAATTCTTAAGTACAGCTAGTAAAAAAATTGTTAAGACGTGACACTTTGTATGAAAAAAATAATATTTTTAATGCATGGAATGTATAATATATACAAAAAATCTCGTCAAAATAAAGCTTTGCTTCGTGAAATTAGAAGTGAAAATGGTGTCCTCCTAAGTGAAATTACTTTCATGTCACCTATTTTGTAATATAAGATTCTTAATTAAAGTTCCTTCAAAATGACGCCCTCACTAGATAGATTTAATTTTGTCCTTGAGGCGCGGCCTGAGAGAAGAGAATTATATTTTATAGCCAGAGCATTACTATGCATGTTCATCCATATGTGGAACATCCACTTGGGTTGTCGATAACGTAATACTGTACAATTCACCTGAAACTTCGTATTCTACCTCATAATTTGTAACCAAGGTTAAACTATTAAAAACCCCGTATTGCAAGAATGTAGAAGAATTTTCCAGAAATAAATTTCCAATAGCACTGTTAGAACTAAAACGGGAACAAAACAATTACCTTTATATGTTGATAGTCTGTCCATAATGTTTTCATTGTCACTATAAAAACATAGTTTTACGCATTTTTACGTACATAGATAAACCTTTTTGTAAGCAAACTTTTCGTTAAGTAAATATATTGTTATGATGTACATCACAAACCACACATGTTTATTTAAATGAAATACCCATATTGATGGAAGTTTTAGTTTAGAAACGTCTCGAGCATGAAACGAATTAAATTCAAATTATTTATGATTTCGTATACTGCCGAGCAATAACAAAACACCCATCGTTGATATAGACCAGGATTCTAAGTTCAGGCTTTAGATTTTGAATTTATACGTTTAATTTAAAAAACTAAGCTATCAACTTTCTAGTTCGGTTAAACGGTTAAATAGTAAACAATTTACTACGACTAAGTGTATCCTCGACTAGCCGGCTCTTAGTCTTATCTGATCGTTTCAAAGCTGTGCATCGGATAAGATAAGCTTTAGGTGCGCTAGCGATAGCGACCAGTTTAAGGTGCTTAAAAAGCTTTGAAAGTTAAAAAAGGATAAAGTGAAATCTTATTTCTGTTTTCCGTCAAACCACAGTGTTACAGAAATTCGTATTAATGGCATTAAGTCAAAATCAATGTTGTTCTGTTCTTAAATCCCAAAACCGCATCTGACCCTAGACGTTGGCTTAACTTAGCAAATTCACATCGGTATTTCTGTGTTTCGGTGTTTAGGGTGTTTAAATTTAAATACTTTCAATGCACGCCCATTTACCTGGACGTACTGTATATTTTTATGCAAAACTTTTTGTTCTACGTACATTATACTCGTTAAACAAGTTGAAGCGAAACTGTAATACTGTGTGTTTGGCAATTTAGTTTATATTACGATTTATGGTTTCAGTTCATATTTGCTAATGCTCTTCTACATACTATGGTGCACAACTAATAACCAAGTTAAAACGGCATCACCACTTACAATTTACCTTTACCTTTTGTCTCCTGTGCCAAAAACTCGCTACGGGTAAATGGGTATTTATTTCTGGGATTAAAAATTTCCGGATCAAAAACAATACAAATTTATCAAAGTGGAGATAAATGCTTTCTATACAAATCTCAATTCTAAACATCGTCGGCGAATCCGGAATCCAGATTAAAATGTTACATCCAACTCGAAGTCGCTAAGCGATACCAACTTTGATCTCAACAATTACCAAGTTGTTCTACTGAAAACTGGGAGCTGTTAGCTATGTTGTAATATTTTAGAGTCAATCTGCGCCAGATGAAAACAGATTCACGAAGAATGCGTTCGAGTAACAAAAACAATCAAACTTACTAAGACCTAAAGTCCAATCTCCAGCCCAGTCGAGCTGCAAGAAAGATCTATCTCAAGGAGTTTACAATTATAGCGAACCCAGTTTGAAACTGCCGTTTCTTCAAAATATATTTCGCTAGTAATTATTACTATTTTATAATGTGACGCTATGAAACATTTTTTTTTTTTGAAAAATATGTATTCTATTATGATGTGCTTGAAATCAATTTGAATAATAACTACAATTTCTGAACGCACCCGGAAAACGTTACCTGTGGGACAAGATCCTTACTTGGCAAAACCTAATTGGGCAATTGTCGCTCTCAAATAAAGTTTCCATTTGGATTCGCTTACATTTACTCCGCGACAAGTATATTTACCATTTCCTAAATCCTAACGCTCATACACACAAAGATCAGTTTAGTGATTGCGGGTGCCAACTATTTTGGTAAATTTGTATCTGGGCTTAAGGGATTTCGGATTTACACTTGATTCTAAATAGAAACGTTTCGGTACGGTTAGAGGAAACTTTTGTCACAACTGCTCACTGAATAATTTCGTCTCTCTGATCGATCATTCCTTTTATAGCTGGTTCGTTCGTCAAAATTCTGGCAAGTTTACCTTTGAGGAGGAGATTTTGGGATCGCTCGGGGATTTCTTGAATAAGCTGAGGTATTCTGCTAAATTGTAACATCACGAATTCACAACACTGTACATTATGCAGTTTTCTTTTCTCGTAACTTATTTATTTCACAAATGCACATTTAATGGAATTCCTTTAATAATACCTTATTATCTAGTATTCTGCTGTTTAACCGTGGCTATTAACAGTCATTTCTAATTTTTAAGCTTCTTACCAATTTTCTAAGTGCATTCAGAGAACCTTACACCAAATTCGCTTATGTATACACATAGGCAACGATGACGATGAATTGATGATGAAGAATGTTATAAGGGTTAAAATTTTTAACGGCTATCATTTAAACGTGCATCAAGTGTAAAAATAATATTATTTGATAGCACGTTCAAATGCAACCTCGCGACTGTAACAAACAAAAGTCATACAATTCGCACATAAAACTGATAAAGCATCACAATGAAGCCCCTAAGCGATATATTAAAAATCACCTTTGACCGAAGATATTAGAGAAACTCACAAAGCATCCGTCGGTAAAGAAAATGAAAACACTTGAACGTCGACAATACAACATCGAGACTATCATTAATAAATAGAAAACGTAAAATTCCCACATAAAATTGATGAATCGTAACAATAAAGCCCACAAGCGATGCGTTAAGAATCATCCTTTGACCAAAGATATCAAAGAAACCCACAAAGCAATATCACATTCCACATCAAATGACGAACTCAATGAACGCGAATTGCCACGCGAATATATCCTAACAAGCCCATACAAAATCAAAACTTTCTAAGAACAAATCTCGCGAAGATTATTTCCAATATCAAACTCTTTCCAGAGCACACTGCTACCTTTATGTACTAGCTCCACTGTATACGAAGTAAGATGAAACGTATGTGCCCAATCAATTAGTGTAATGATAAACATAATACAACTTTTGAAACTCAATACAAACTCAATATTTATTTACCGTATAAGAAATATTTGTAACTTATGGTATTAAAAAACGAAGAGCAGAAGAAATATGTAAATTTGAACAAACTAACGCTTTGGCGGTTTGATTAAAAAACATAAAATATAAAACGCTTATGATCGCAGAATCATCTTTATAGTTCGTAGTAGTATCAGATTTTTAAGTAGTAGTATTTAAGCGTTGTAGAACGCCATCCATACTACTCTTATAACCTACAGCTTAGAGATCAGTAGTCCCGAAGCTTAATAAGCCTAAGGTCAAAGTTTAAGTTAAAACGTAAGCTTTCCTAATGCGTCAAATCACTGTTGAAAAATACAAGCATTCCTAGCAGAAATTTCACCGGATGGCACAAAACTTTTCGTCTAACCATTTCCACGACATTCTCAGTCTACCGCTTGCAGCTCACGATGGGACAAAAGCCTCCAATTTCGTACGACTTCTTGAAACTCCCTACACTCGATAAGACTTGAAGCAAACAAGTTTATAAATTAAATCGAGAAGTTTCTCTGTTGGAATCAGGCTCCCCTTGTGTTCCGTAAATATGGATATCGAGTTCGGTCGTTTTAGGGATCGGCGGAATGATTAATAAACGCCAAATTAAATGGTATCTGTATTGTAAAAGATAAGGAGATGAATGAGGGAGTAGGCTGCTTTCTTTAACGCCTGTTTAAGAGTACACGCGTATTTCGGTGCAGCGGTATATAATATTGACCGAGGTACTGTGTTCATGAACTGCATATCATCCTCTCTATTTATATATATTCCTCTTCTCTTTTTTATGTGTCAACACTTTTTTTACCTTTACTTTGTCGTTATACGTGTTTGTGTTAACATTTGTTTCCTTACTCTGTTGTAGATGGGCTTTTTGCTGATAGCCTTAATAAATGTTTCCTTCCTTTTGCGTTCAGTGTGTGATGCACACACAGTCTAAACCGTGCTTAAAAGCTAGAATATGAGTTTGAGTATTATTTACACATAATTGTAAAACGTTACGTTATCGAAGACACAATAAAAGATAAAAAGGCTATTTTTATCTTCATTAGTATTTATTTATCGACCTTTTTTATTATTTCACTACTAGATTCGAGTATGTTCGTCATTAGTATATATCAGAGTTGTTAAATTACATTCGCTACTAACAATTTTTGTTTAATATTTTAATTGTGACATTTTCCACCACATATGACTCAGTATGCGTTCCTATGTCTTCTGATTGAATGCCGCCCTCTTCTACTGAAATTTTTATTTTTTACTGCAATATAACTTCTAAACACATCACTTCATATAAACTTATCGCATCAGATCAACTTATCATATCACACCGACATCCTTATCTGTGGTAACTTGAGCCGTAACGCTAGCGTCGCTCCAACTCGGAGTAACTCAATTTTTGTGGAAAATCAATAACTCCATAAACAATCCTCATGGCACTTCGCACAAGTTCGCCATTCAACATCTACACTTATATTATCCTGATTAAATTAGTTGCGGACTCCAAGAGAGCAATAGATTCTCCCAAAACTGCCATTCCAGTTAAGGTCAACGCCGATTCGGTTCAATTCGGAACTCGGAATCGTTTATTGAGTGTCAAGTCCTTGAGATTATCGTTGGTCGATTTCGTAACTTTAGATTTCATGGTTGTAACAATTACAATTCATATTATATTGGCTTAGTTTTACTTAATGTCATCGTCTAGTATAGTAAAGACAAACTTCTGATGATATATCCATAACGAAAAAATTGCGTTACGTGTTATTAATTTTTATCTAAAAGCCTAATCAATAGTATTCATATATTTAGTCGATTATCGTGTATACCAATTTTGGTGATACTATATCAGGATCGTAGTCTGTGGAAATCCTTAATATCTGTCAACTACTATAGAATATCCGTGGGACTATACATTAGTTCCAATAAAAGTAAAATGGAATTATTGAAACTTATCTTTCTCTCAATACTGCAAAAAGTAATTGAAACAGCTAATACACAAACACATATATCATACATACTATATACGGTATAAAAGTTACGGAACCACGACAAGTTAAAGGAACAAATTCTCATGGCATAATAGTTTTGGACCCATCGTATGCACAATCAACGCATATTCATCCCCGGATAGCGCTGCGGGACCCAAGTTCATTCGAGTTCGTATGACACTTGTTAACTCAATAAGAAACATGCGACGTTCCTTATTAGTCTGCTTAAGAATACTTTTAGTCGAACTATTTCTCCTTTCATATTACGATTCAGATTCAATGTATTTCTCCTCAGTTATTTATTTACAAAAAATTTATAAAAAAAATATTCTATAAACATAAACATGCATAGTTAAGCTTATACTAATGCACTGTTTAAACTATTTCAATTTGTTTAGGTAACAAAATTAAAACATTTATAAATAAAAATAAAAAAAAATACTTGATGGGGCATAGTTTGAAAAAACAAACTTGTAAAAAATATGTTCGTCACATTCTTAAAAAACAATACGTTAGCTATGCAAGCTATACAAACTAGAGAAGGCGCTGGAAAGAGTGAACGTTAAGCCAGACAAGACAGCCATTAGCTGTGATTCCATAAAACCACACACTTTTTGACGTAACGCCACGCTGCACAAATTCCACGTCTTCACATCGTTACCAACATCAACCCTTACCTTTCTTTAATGTCGGACACCAGTCTTGTCTCAGGATCAGGAGAATTAATGCCTATATAGACTACCAAGCTGGCCAAATGCGGGTTGGCAGATACCCAATTCCCACACCAAAGACATTATGGATAACTCTATCGCGTGTAGGTTTCTTCGCGATGTTTTCCTTTGCCGCACATAAATGTTTACCTTCAAAAACGTATATCACTTTGCACAGTCAAAGATGTATCTGACTGGCCACGATTGGTTTCGTGGTTGAGTCGTTAGAGACCTCGACTGAAAAACCGGATTTCGTGGATTCGATTCCCACCCAAAAAAACCTTTGTGAGATGAGCACATTTGTTTGTTCTGTCTCTGAGTGTAATAAAAATCCGGTTATATTAACACGGTTATTTAGTAGTCTAAAGTGGAATCAGCCGTGTGTGAAATTGTCTCAATTATTAATTTTATCATGATGTGTGCCTAAATTTTAATCCCGAACATTAAGTTTACTTCTACACTAAGCTATAACTATATATAGCTATAGCTAAAAATAAATAAATAAATAAATAACTGGGTATACCCAATGTATCTAAGGAAGTGACGATACCATCTCAACTACTTATCGCTATAGAGACTTTTATAGTAGACTAAATCGAAAACGGAAAATTTGTTTTTCAATTCATGACTCATAATTAAGTCAATCCTTAAAATTCTACCGTGGTATGTCTTTATCAAATGATCTATTTACAAACTTACTGACTTGTTTTTAACATAATATTTTATTATTATTTATCCGATTTATAAAATTCTAACATAACTACGTTGTACGGTGCTTTTTCAAAAACAAAAATCTCAACAACTTACACAAAACTCATGAAAATTGCATGAAAACTAATAAACACAAAGTATTTTTGATATTTTAGGAACATTTACATTTTTTTTGGAGTACATAATTTGTTTTTGTTCTTTTTCTCATATATTCTTCATTTAGCTGGTCTATTTTATCTTACAAAATCGCCTTTTACTGTACGTGTATTTTTTCTTTCTTCACTATATCTTTCTGTAGTTATTGCTATGTAAATTCGGGAAGAATTCGCGTTTAAGCTATAAGGTAGCTTATTGTTTATATTTACTATGTTTGTCTGTTTTACGTACAACCGCTTTTATCGTGTCAACAATAAAGAATTTTCTATCTATCTATCTATATATCTATCTTAACTTGTGGAATCGAACACGTTACACAATGGCACTATGGGTTGATTGCTTTGGGACCTTACCATAATTCCGTCTCATACCCTTAAACAAAATTAACATTATCGACTCCCTTATGCTGGCGCCACACTTTCACGGACGCTGAAAAGTTTGGATGGTGCAGTACACCAATTTTGAATATCCAAAAAATTCACATTCACAGTCAATATGTACATCTATTCCAACTAATCAATGTTTAATGCAACTGTCGTTCTTTTGTTTCACATTCATTCAAGGAAACTACGAATGGACTTCACAGTATTATAATGTAATGTAATACAAAGATGTAGCTATTTTATTATATCATGAATGTATTCCACAAATTTATTGCTAGAAATCTTACAAATACATTTTATTACAGCTGGTTACGTGTAGTCACAAATCCGCGGCGATAAAAATGTGAGCGTTAAAAGTATACACGATGTAGTCAGCAATAAATAAGAGCGAACTTTCAACAATATGAACCCAGCATAGGGGTCTTACGAAAGAGATTATATGGGACTTCGCAGTAGTTAAACGTAGTGCTCCGTAAATCTACCAGCGTCATCGAAATTTGCGAAAAAAAAAACACATTTTTTGGAACAAATTTATATTTTACGCCTTACTTTATGGGGGTCGCCCCAATATTTTACGGGGACCACGCTGATTTACCAACTTTTTGCCCTAGTTCTCACGGAAACTTTATTGACGGAAAATATTAATTTGTTTCAGCCGGGGGCGGTCAGATTGGTGTCGGTGCGATCGGAATTAAATGAGCCGTTTGCAAGCAATCAAAATACTGTTTTTAAATTACCTCTTCAAAATCCCTGTGATGAATTGTTCTATTTTGAATATTCAATATCTACTTATTTTGAATATTTTATGCATTCCTATTTACTAGTATTTCAATGGTTGTCTGGTTGTCCCGGCAGTATATTTTTTTGTAAGGAGAGAGAAGGGATGGCAAATTGACTTTTGGGTTGGTAGAAAGTATGGTCACGTACACGTACAAAACATATACCATTTAACTCTGCAATACATAGCAAAGGATCTGCAATTAAATTAAGATTATGTCCTATCCGTACTCCGACTTGGTCTTAAGCGATTGTCCTAAGATAGGTGATAATTGCTACGAATTTAGAATTAATCAGTTAGAGCATTGGGGTTAGAAGGCGAGGAAATTTAATTGTTCTATCTTCATCTAAACTGACTCGATAGGAAATAATCTTTGGAGGAAAATCAGGAAATGTTTCATACAATATTTTACAACAAACAATTTATACGTTTCAAGCTTTGGGGGTTCAAAGTGTTCAAAGTGTTCAAAGTGTTCAAGCTCCAGCGTAAAGCGAAACTGGGTTGTTTAGTATCGTGAGCTGGACAACTTTTGTTCCGTGGCTTTTTAAAATTTGCAATTCAAAAACTACTTCTCGAAACTTCCATCTTTAGGCAAACGTTGTCGGTCGAAAATGGAACTTTTGGAAATATCCCGCCGAAGAGGTATTTCTATGTGTCGAGCTTAAGACTTTTATTACTGATATGTTTTAATTAGATAAGTGCTTACCTATTCCTGGACCATCTATAATACTCTTGCTGTTTCTTACTATCTGCAAAAATATATACATATATACAAATGCTATTTTGAAAATTTTTGAAATTCTAGAAATTTATTCAAAAATTTTGTCGATAACGCTATATTTTGGTAAATTCTTTGAAAACACGTGCAGAAATGTGCGTTTTTATGAAATGGTTTTAAATTTTTATCCTACACTATTACATATTATTATAAGTTATTCTCAATTGTAGTAAATCAGATTATTGCAGTAAACATTTACGTAAACTTCTAGCCGTGTATAGCCGTACAGCTATAAATCCAGATATTTATGTTTATGAGTGTTTCGAAACAGAAAATCACATGTTCAAAGCCAACATCACAGCAGCGGTCGGGATTAGCTCAGAATTGATCGCACCGGACTTTAGCTTGGCTTTGTCCTGTTCGCACTTAGCACTTTGTGCTGAGATTATGGACTGCGACATTCCGACAAACTGCTACATTTACGGCAAACCTTTTTATTCCCGTTATAACCATGTTTAAATTCAAATTGTTTTAATGCATCATGAAGTAATAGGTGCGCTTTGAGATTCTTAACAACTTACATGTATTGACAAGAAAGAAGAATTAGTACGTTAAATGACACAGATGGCGCTAGTAGTATGCAAAGACAATATTTTGTTATTCACAAGAAACGATTGAAAACACTTTATGAGTGACTCCATAGCATAATACAATGGTTCAATCCGCCATTTGTTACGCCAGGGAGTCTTTATCGGTTGCACGGGATGACTTGTCAATTGGAAAGCTAGCAACAACTACACTGATATGGAAATGGACAGCACAGTATTACGAGTTCATTACATGGACATCACCAACTGAAGTTAAATAGAACAAAGTCGAATTCAAACTCGATCTACCCATCGGTGGTTTGTTTCATCGCTCGAGAGTAACGATAATGAAGAGATACCACAAATATCAAATCACCAACATAAATATTGTAGGAGTATTGATGTTGTGGTATGTTAAATGTCTCTGCGTAATCCGTCACTACAACACCAGTATCCATCACCTCCAGAAATGGGGTAATGGAAGCCAAAACAAATTACAATAAATAAATAATAAATAACATAAACAGGAACAGATAAAGAAAACATAAAAGTACAAGGAGTCTTAAATTTTTTTAGATAGGCAACTATTTACTATGAGCTGTGCCCCGCGGTGATATCCGTGTAAATCCCGATCCCGTTGGAATTTCGGGATAAAAATTAACCTATATGTTGCCCGATTACTTCCTCTATCTTCCAGTGAAAGTTCCATTACAATAGGTTCAACCATTTCCTAGATTAGCCCTGGCAAACAGAAAGAAAGTCAAAAATTTATAAAAAAGTTGTGATTTAATATCGTGTAACTAAAAACACTTGAGAAAACATAGTTACTTTGAAATCACAGATAGACACTTCAATTTTATTTATATGTGCAGATACTGTAACTTCAGAAGCATTATTTTATTTGTTTCTATCTAATATTTCCATGTTAGTCTTTCTTTCGCTTTTAGTAGGACTAGACGGTATTGCAGCTCCCAATTGTGTAGCTTTTAGTGCCGAACTGAATTTAACAACTTTGTAGAGGATAACTTTGTTCTCAATGCAGATGGCCAACGCTAGAGAGCTATCCTTATCCGAATGCTGAATATGGAGTTTCCTTTTAATGTGACGTCTTTGTTGTCGTTCACCACGATTTTCAAAAGCCACAATGCACAACTTTGAATACAGCTTTTATTAGTTTTAAGTTTCGAAAACAATAGTTTTAGCATTTTTATTACTTAGTAATTAATATTAGCTTTTTGGTTCGAAAATCTGTCACCAAAAAGTCCTTTATTAACGAAGATCTAAATGGATTTAGCTTAAACCGATACGTATCAGGGTAGCTTGAAACGGCCATAGGTCCGAAAATGTTGGAAATTACGAACGAACGAAGTTTAGCTACACGGGGCGTGGGTCACCGCTAATATCAAATGTTCGCGAACGATCCAGCGTTTCGAAGAGCACTCGTTGAACCTCATCGAAAGCCTAAAGTTCAATACAGACAGTATGGCTCCACAGACTCGTATCACCACCAATCCGTAGTGAAGCATCATGTACAATATTCTACGTAATGCCAAAGAAAAACAAAATCGCCTTTCGTGTTTAATGTAAATAGTACGCTCATTTGTAAACCAATGCACCAATACAATTTATGATTTAAACATGCCTACGATACTTTTGCTATTGTTAAATCACCCATTGTAAAAGGATACATGAGCAACAAGAATATTGTGTGTCGTTCATATCTTGATACTGAGTACTGGTTAACTTGCTTGCGTTCCATCGTCATCTATATTCGCTGAAACAAACTAGAACAATTCAAACAAAGAGTTTGTTCTGCGAAACTTATATTGCTTTCTCATAGTATAATGTTATGAACAACATTGATTTCAGCGGTTTCATTTTCCTAACATTGTTTTAGCCTGACTGAGTATCGATCGGGCTGAAGTAATAACGCATTGGTTGTAGAAGACTAATAGAAACATTAAATATTAATGCCGTGAACTCTCTTGATTACTACTCATTTTTACTTACAAGAATATTGTGCGGGTTGTATTCATTTTATTACATCTATTTCTGTTGCGAAGTGCTTATTTATGATTGATCTGAAGGCTTCTGAAGGCTTTGGAAGGAGAACTGGAATTATTTTATTGCAAAGGCTTAATTTTTTTTTTTTGTATAAGTCTTTATAAAACTAATTAACACAAATTTGGCACCGTAACACACATGCGTATAATGCACTTATTTAGGCCATGGTCTACCACGCTGGCCACTTGCGGATTGGTAAACTTCCCACGCCTCAGAAAATATTATATATTTTACAATATCTCTAAGGTGTACAGCTTTCCTCCAAATGTTTTCCTGCAGCGTTATAGCGAGTGATATTTAAATTTAGGTTATAAAGATAATATTGTATAAAGATATACAATGCGAGTGTTGATGGATGTAGGCGCCGAGGGAGACCTAGACTGTCCTATCTCGACCAAATAGGTCAG